>VWYO01014956.1:100468-162854 GCA_013400275.1 Rhadina sibilatrix
AAAAAAAAAAAAAAAATCCTAGTAAAAAATGACAATTTCCCACATTGTTTGGTGTCTCTTGTCCTGTCCTGTCCTTGTCTTCCCCTTAGCATAACTTGGATTCAACTTCATACACACAGTGTTTTCTCTAGCTGCTACCAAGTCTCCTGACATTCTTCATTCTCAGACAAAAACTTCTCCCTCCAAAACATCCAGGTTCATCCTTGCCACCATCCTCATTCATGATTTGCAGTCTTCCTTCATCCCTCTTTGGAGCCACTCCATTGCCTGGACCAGTGAATGAGTTCAATGCTGAAACAGAGCCAGCCCTTGTCTTCTTTAAAAGAAGTTAGCGAGTCAGCAGTGCTCTACAACTAGGAGAGCCTTTCTGAAACAAATGCACACAGCCAGTTCTTCAAGCAGGGGGATCCAAAATTCCTGAAGCCAGAAGGCTCAGGCCAAAGTTGATTAAGCTTTCAGCAGAAGAGGACATACTGTTTTCTTGATATTTTCTCCTCCAGGTATTTAAAATTCACTCTTTTCCCTCTTGTGGTCCCCATAAATTTTTCCTCAGCTTGTGTTTCCTAAGCAGCTCATGCATGTGGAAATAATTTCTGCAATGCCAATATTCATTTTTTGAGTCTGCCTTAGTTCAAGACAAAAGAGCATGGTTCTATTCAGTTCTGAAAGGCTATTCCGCACCACATTAGACCAACACAAATACTCTCATGTTTTCTTGTCTTTCAGCGTAATATGAGGCTCTTATCATTTCCTCTCCTTATAAAAATATATATACAAATGATGAGAAAGAAAAGCAAGCCCAGCAGAAAGAACTACAAAACATCCCTGTATTCTGTGTATTGACAGTCTGATCATGGTCAGGTTTTCACATACACAACAGGGAATTTATATGTATCATAAAAATTTATCTATGGTGAAGTTAGAAGGATTGAATTTGTATGTCCTAAGGCAAAAAGCTGCTGCAGTAATCTACTCTGAGATTGGAGTGTCATGTCTAACAAGTTCAGGCTTAGTAGAGACATCAATATATTGTGAGATGAGCAATAGCTACCCAAAGGGCTGCTACTAGTCACTGTACCACATGCTGACTTTGTATCTCTGAGCCACAAAGATTATGTTCACTTACTCTATTACATTTTACATAGTGAATCCATATTTTTTAAAATAATTTTTCAGAAGTTGAAAGAAGAATTTTCCTTTCTCTCATTTTTAGAGCTAGCCTAACTCATATTTTGGTCCAAGAATGGCAGGGATTTTTTATTTTCTATACTGTCAGAAAAATATTTGAAAAAAAAATTTATCATTTTTAGCAGCCAAGAATTGAAGACAGTAATCAACCAGCTTATTATTATTATTGCAAATAACAATTTTGACTATAAGCAAAGCATGCATTACAGTCATGAGGATGCTTCCATGCAGCAAAAGTTCTGGAAAGCATTTAGGTGGCTTACTGAATTTTCCATATGGCTCTGGGGAGTAAATATTAAGGAAAGTCTGCAATCTTTTTAAAGAATATTGATGTCCTCCTTTCTCCTCAGTTCCAGTTTGTGAGGTTTCATGATTAAAGCCTCAAGTCACCCCAAATTATAAGGGAATCACATGCTTACACTGACATCAAGAACCCATTTCACACAGTTTTTGGCTGGTGGCTGGATGAAGGTACAAGGGTAAAGGGACATTCAGACAGCACTGCAGAAATCTAGTTGGAAGTTTCTTCCACTTCAGCAAAGCCCAGAGCCGTTTATGTGCTTTGCTGCATTCTGTGAGTTCAGAATCTTTAGACTGGAAAGTACATGGAAACCCACAGGACCCAGAACATCCACTCACCATAACTAACCACTGCAAAGCTCACTAAGGATTGAGGTTCCCAGGCTCTGCCTAGGCTCTGCCTAGGCTCTGCCTACTAGAGTGCATCCAAGGGTGCTTTGAAGTTGAAAACCTCCAGCATCTGAAGTCCAGGTTTCCTTCACCTCAGCTTGGGCTGACTATAAATTCAGTCTGCTCCTGACCAGGTCAGAACCATTTGGAAAGTCCCAAGATCCTTACAAGGTAGGATCTGCATAATGCTTTTTGTCAGACACTGGCACTAGAAGATCAAGAAGGCAGTGGGAAACTGGAAAGTATCAGGACCTCATAATGTCACAGGGGAGCCTTCAGGTAGTGGTGTGAGCAAACTGCTGAGTCCTGAATCTATCAGAGGCAAAAACCCCAGACAGATGTGAGATAATCTCCTCCACCTCCACTTTCCAATCTGGTAGACTTCTTCCCATTTCTCCCACTGGCTTGTAAGTGCTTCAGCAATTAGAGACCTTCTTCTTGTCAATGTTCCTGTATTCTTGTGTGTGTGTGCTTTTTGCTTAATTAGGTCTGCTGCAGGGAGGTTGGACCAAGTGACCCAGTGTGGTCCCTTCCCATCACCCTACCCATCCCATGATTCTTCCCCACAGATGATGCCTCTAATACACTCCTAGAGAGCATCTGACCTTGACTTAGGCAGCTAATCCCAATCTTCTCACTCTGCTGTAGGCAGAGTAGAAATTCCCCTTTTGCTGTGGTTTCCTTGATCCCTGATATTGGTTCTGGCTCTGACTGTGGCCCTCTGCAGTGGAGGCATCCCTCAAGGAGGAAAAAGAGATTCAGTGCCAGCAAAGGCCAGCATTTTCTTGTCCACCAGCTGAGATCCTCATGGCAGTGCTATGATGTTTCACCGGTAAAATTTCTTCCCCTCCCTGGGAAGAACTTCTTGGATTCTTCTTGGATTCTTCCTTCTTGCCTAAATAGAACACACATCACCAAGTGTTGCTTATTCAGGGAAAATTGCTATTATTCCTTTAATATGAAACAGATCGATATACCAAAGACTTGGAGCAACTGAATTAGAAATTAATAGAAAAAAACCAGAAGATGGAGAGAAAAAACCCCACCCAAATCACAAATGAAACAACCCTTGCCCTCAATCTTATGCTTAAGCCAAGAAATATATTAAAACTTGGTTTTAACTTGTAAGTATTGGCAAGCAAAGTCAATCCTAGAGCAATCACAGAGAAATAAAATAGCAGCCATAAAAACCAGACTGGATACTGAGAAATAAACTCCTGCACATCCATTTACACAATTAATAACTGCCAGAATGACTGCAATTCATTTAGGAGTTGAAATCAAATCATAAATCAGTCTTCAGCCACATGTGAAACAAAAAAAATACCAATTTTAAAACATAATTGCTGAGTGTGGTGTTAGTAATTGTAAATTAGTAATTACATGTTTTGAGTACAGATGCTTATCCCCTTTCTGTTGCTCACAGTTCTGCATGCACATTTTGCACTACCATTTGGTCCCCAGAGGCATTACATTCCATGTTACTTATTCCCAGGGTAGTATATTACAACCTGCTGATTTCCATGTACCTGCTTGGCCTGTTTGCTCAACGGACTTGTGCTGTTTCATTTGCCCAGCAGTCACATACACAGCTAGCAGTCCTTCTTAGAGTCTTAACAGAAGGAGTGGGTTTTCCAGGCTGCAGCGGTGAGGTTTTGTGCTGATAGAACAACTTCCAAGTACCACTGGTTATTACAATGACAAAGCAAAAGACATGATTCCTGTTCACAGGGCATTAGTAGTATGTGTAGTTGTAAAACTCAACCTTCACTAAAGGTTTAATCTACATTGCAATATTTCATGCTTACAGTTTGTTCCAGAAGAGGGGGAATGTGTTGCATCCAAGACACACATCCAGTTGCTGACTGTCTGTGATAGTTTGCTGCTCCTGGACATGTGGTGAGCATGAGGCAAAGGGTCATGCCTGTTTCCCTCTCTGGTTGCTCATGCAGGTATTGCATATGGACTTCTTATCTTCTTCAGCTCTCGTAACTTAGTGTGGACCTTGGATGTAACTGGAGAAATAGACCCAGAAATTAACTCAATCATACTCACCTTGAGAGAATAAACAGCTCCTTCCTCCCCTCTTATGCATTGTAACCCTAATGCAGAGTAAGACTGAGGTTTAGTGGAATTCTCATGTCCCTGCATTTGAGGTAATTGCTCTTCAAAAAAAGGGAGTCCCATAACACATGCAATATTCATGCACCATGGGGGATTTTCTTCAGCTTCACTGAGCTTTGGATTAAGCTCCATATAACTTGAAACTTTCCCCAGTCTCAAACCTCATTGGTTTTGGCTTTTTTGCAAGCCTGCAAGGGACCTAGCAGCACACACACACCACACATCCCTCCCTCCCCACCTCAGCAGGATTTCACTTAGCTCCATCTCCATCTTAATTCACCAGCTGACCTAATGATATTTTGAGTGAGGCCAATTCCACATTTGCTCATCAATACTGCATCTCACATCTCAGCCCTAGAGATTTCTATATTTATCTTGCCTGGGATTACAGGGAGGACATAAGGAGACTGTAAGTAGCTTACACCATTCTCCTTGACTTATCAAAGGCTTCTGGTATGGAAACAGTGCCGGCTGTTTGCAAATGAATTTGCAAAACAAACATACAGGGACAGACACACCAAGTTCACATACAGTAGAACATAATACATGAGATATGATATGATATGATATGATATGATATGATATGATATGATATGATATATGGCTGAAAAATATTTTGCTTACATTTCTTTACATATCATGTAGTATTAAAATTCCTGTCCATGGCAAAGCAGGAAGTATCTTTCTGTAGGGTTTCCCTGATGACAGTATGAAGGTACATCTTTAGGGCATTTCTACTATGAGTAACACTTCATGCATGCCATACAATTATCTCTGTTTCAGGTGAAATCTATGGGACACTGCTGAGGGCTTGAAACATTTAATTCTACCTCTATTTCCTTTGGGATCATTCTGGATTATGCTGTCTAGTTACTCTGCCTTTATGATACAATTTTTAAGCACTTACTTGGACAGTTATCAAGTATCCTTTAGTACTCCCACAGACAGAGAAGCAGACTCGCTGTAACCATCTGGGGCCAGAAGTATGATTAACTTTCAAGTCAATGTGCCTGTAGGAAAGGACTGTATGATAAATATGCTTCTTGCACTTCAACCAGAAAAACAAAACAAAGTTTAAAAGTGGCCTATGGATTTGGGTACCCAGCATGAGACATTTTTTCTGTTAGGCATGCAAAAATCACTGATACTTAGAAAAATTTGGAAGCTGGTGGTCTCCTGTCCCTAAACCAACAGAGATCCTCCGTCCCTTACACTGGCAACTGAGTTCCATTTACAACTCTTATGGAATATACTCATTTGACACATGGTAATAGGGTCTAAAATCACAATGTCCTTTTGAAATGCTATGAACTTGCCTTTCCTGCTGGTTTTTGCATCATTAACCTTCAGGTTTTGGTTTTATTGACTTTGCTGTTTCAATTTACAAGGGAATGAGACCAAGAAAGGCACCTCAGTTGAAGAGTTTGGGATGTGTAATTGCTCCTCATTGGCCTAAGAAATTCTCTAGCTGTTTCTGTCACTCTGTGAGACTGTCTGGAGACCTCTAGGATGATGATACATACATGCAAGCTTTCCTGATCCCATAAGCCAACAGCTCCTTGACTCCAAAAAACCAGGATTTCTTCATTGCTTGACAGAGCATCTCCTACAGTAGCGGGCTGCATGCTTTTACCCCTGAACACCCCCACTGCTCACACCTCACAGACATCCCTCTGGGCCTACCAATAGTCTACCACCACACCTACTCAGTCACTCTCACCACCAGCAACCACATCCACTTTAACTTGCAGCAAAGCACCAAAGGCACCTCCTTCCCTGCCTGATCATCACATTTCATTGCCTTTTAACTTCCTGGTGCATTCAGAGGAACATAAGCTTCACAGATGGACGGTGAGTAGTCTATGAATGAAAATAGACTGTTGAAATCCAAATAATGGCTATGTAGTCGCAGGTAGACCAACCCAAAGCCCCTTCCTAAGTGACTTCATGTGCAGCTCACTGGGCTTAGGTTGGGAATAGAGACAGTGCTTTAAGAAACGTGAGAGAGCTTGTTTATGACATATCCCTTTTTAGCCTCTGAATTAATTTCATTCTCCTTCAAACACAATTTCAGTCAGATGAAATCTATGCCAACTTGGACTGGATGCAGTAGTGGGACAGAAGGGCTGTATGGAAACAATGTAAGCCCCACGTGTTAGTTGTGGGGCTAATAAGCCAGGGAGGTATGGGTATACAGATGTTCCCTGGTTTCCAGCAGCTAAGGCTGCTTGCACCTTTGCAGAAATGGTGGACGGAGGACAGGATGTCCTCAGGATATCTCATCTTGTGCCAAAGAGAGGCAAGGGCATCTTATAGCTTTGTCTCAAGAGTGTATGCAAGCATTTGGAAGGAATTTGGCTCAGCACTTCCAGAGTCCACATGCTAGCAGGTGTCGACCATGCTAAAAATAAACTCACACCTTGCAGCAGCCTACTTTTGTAGGCCCAAAATGCCAAGGAGAAGTAAATGCATTGTGGGCATGGAATTCCAGGCCCAGAAAATTCTCAAAATCTTGTGCATGCAGTCCCAAATACAAAAAAAGAATACAGGGTTCAATCTGAGACCTTGGAAAAAGCTTCCAAGTTTAGAGACTGTAAGTAAAAATGTGAGTTTGTAGTTTAGATAGAAACACATTATGCTAAGTAGCAGAAATTTTTCAAGTTTAAGATATAGAAGTAGTGATAAAGGTAATAAGAAGTTTTAGGGGGTAGTACTGTAAGTTTGGGTGTCATTAGATGATTGGTCAAGAGAGTCTGCACTGTGGCAGAGACCTATAAGACAAATTAATTAGGGATTGGTGTGAAAGTAAAAACATTCTTTGTTGCAGTAGTTTGTTGGCTAATTAACCTTTAAAAGACTTTGTAACTTGTGGTCTTGTGACCACTGACCATTGATGACCACTGACCACGAACTCCTGGCGCATCCGGTGAAGACGTTCTCACTCTTTGAGACTAAGGCAATAAATCATGTTTTAAGACATCTTCCAGTGGTCCTGTCTCTCTTAAAATCCTGACAAAGTAATGCCCTGTGTGAGGATGGAACTCATGACCCTCAACTATACAAGCTTGTACACACATAACTTCTCTTACAGAGACTGGCAAAAGTGTCAGAGTGTGTAGAGTATCTTATTTTTCCCTGTAGAATTTGTAGCCAACAATGTCAGACTGCTTTGCAATCTTTAACTAGTCAATCTGAAATATTTCTGTGGAAGAGAAAGACTACACAGACATTGATCACTTCAGCTCAGCCTTGAAGCACAGTCACCATTGGAGTACAGCATCAGCTGGGTAGTAAGATGCAATGACATCTTCTCAAGGTCAAAAGGAAGTGAAGACCATCACCTCTGGTTCAATTTTGTGAGGAGTGTGGGAGGCTCAAGTGCAAACACTCAAACTGGACCTGGAGGGGCTAAGATTTGCTTTGCAAAGCAGTTGTCACTCTGTCACAATAATACTGCTCAGGACAGGGAGTGATCAGGGTAGCAAGGCAGTCTACACATTGCAAGAGTTTCAGTTTCTCTGTCAGTAACTGAATCAGCCTGGAAATAAATCTTAAGAAAAAATCTCCAGCACTCTTCTAGGCTGCTGGAAGCCCACACAGGCCCAAGTCCTTGTTTGCACTGTTCTCCACCCCTTCCAGTACATCTATGCAGATTCTCAGGGTAGGAGCAATCTCTGGTTGCTCTTCCCTATTTAGGGTAATATTTAATCTTATGTTTACCTGAAAGCCAGTTTTGATGCTTGCTCTTGGGTCAATAATTTCTGTAACAGCAAGAGATGGAAATGCACAAAGACATTAATGAAATCAGCATTCTCTCACATGATTAACATTTCCTTTTCAACAGTCAGGTGAAGAAACTCAGCAGTAAAATTCTTCTGCACATAAGGACCCAGAATATAACAACTCCTGCCTTAACAAGAGAGCATATGTACTGAATCCATTCCTTTCAGTGAAAGCAGAAGGGAAAGTGTTAATTATTCTTTGTGGGATGAATGAAATGCACTGTACAATTAGCACCTTCTGTGCTCCTGCCTAATGACAGGCTTAACTTAAGAGAATTCTCTGTACTGTCCTACATATCACCTTTCCTCTGACATTATCTTCCTTTTCTTGGCTCTCTACGTAGAATTTTAATGAGATCTTAATTGTTTTTCCATCAGCTGCAAGGATTTCAATCCCAAGTCATATGTTGGTTGTCATTCTACAGAAGGTGGTATGGGGAGCTGTAGAGATGTTCTCTTGCTAAAACGGAGCAGGAGGCAGCCCCCACACCTCCCACTGCATCCCAGAGAAGGGCTGTCTCTGTGTTTCCAGTGCAGGCCCAGAGACTACACCTTGGTATTTCTGCAGTTACACAGTGGGGACAGGAAAAATCAGTCACACAAATGACCACCACCACCTCCCTGCAACTCCACCGGTTGCAAGGAGGTTTGAGGTGCTGGTTTCTGCCTCACAAGGGTTTGCACTCAACACAGAGGACTTGCAGGTGCCAAATGAGCTGTACATCAGCCTCCTACTTTATGTCCTTGGCTGTTTACTAGTCACCTGCACACTTCTGTCTTTTGTTTCATCATTCACATCATCTTCAGTAGTACAGTGTATTTAAAACAGATTTACTTACTTTTCTTAAACCATTTCAAGGGCAGTTCTAAAGATACCCTAAGGCATCATGAGGAAAACAGGATGTTGCAAGAGCAATTGGGTAGAGCTCACCATATCTACTGAGCACAGGGGGCACAAAGAGTTCCTTGATATACAGACCCATGATGTGGTGCCATTACAGAGAAAGATGTTGTGTGCTAGGATTACTCTGTATGGTCATCAGACTGCATGAAGAAAAATTCCAGATTTAAAGAGGTGCTGCCCTATAGTTAATTAACAAGCCATTTCAAGAGCTGACAGTGCCTGTGGCATCCTGGCACTAGGTGTGAAGGTTCACAGCCTGGGAGCAGTGGTGGCATTGCAGCAGGCAGGCTAGCCCTGAGCACCAGGCAGGGCTCTGAGGCTGATGGGAGAAGTCCCAGACACAGAAAGGGAATCTTGGTCTCCATACAGGGATTCCACATGGCTGCAAAGTCTGCTACCACTCAGCAAATGGCCAGGAGCCTAAAAACAATGATGGCTAATTAATATCTCAGACTTCCATAATATTCACTCCTTAATCCTATATACAACTTATAATCAATGGTCTGGAATTATGTTAGCAAACAGCAGCATTTAAGAAATGAGGAAACTGAGGCACATGTTGCCAGTCTGAAAAGTATGAAATCAGAGGAAAATATAACTTGAGGCCTTAGAGAACAGATTAGTTTCAGGGCCAGGAGGAAAACTTCACCTTCCCACTCTGAATCCTGTGTTCCTCAACTGGACAATGATACACAGGCTAGCCAGCCATGTTTATTCGATACTTACATATTTTTATTATTCATCCATGATCTTAATATTTATTAAAATATTTCTTACAGGCGTGTTTCTGCACACTACTCTATTTCAGCATGTGGAGCATTCAATGACAGTTTCCATGTAGCTGTCTTCTGTAATCACATCTTCTGTCCTCCCAAAATATCTCTTTCCCTTATAGGAAACAGTATGGAAGAAATAGCATTTTTTATGTCATAGCTGCTGTATGACAACGATGTGGTTTCCATCTACACCTTACACTCATTATAAATATTCACTTTTTGACAGCTAGAGTCTTCCCTTTGGGGCTTTGGTGCCAATCCAAATCCCAGGAAAGTGTAAGAAAACAAATTAATTAGCAGGCACTGGAGAGTGTGAATGTTGCCCAAAGGTATACATTGGCAACTAAATATGAGAAGCCTATGATGCTTATTAAAGTGACTTGAGCTCGGCTGGAACAAGCCAAGAACACAGCTCCTGCACTAGAGAGCAGGGGGTGGGCAGTTCTGTAGCTGGAAGCACAGCCAGAGACCTGTACTGCATCCTTCTCATGCCGGGCATATCTCCTGCTCAACTTAGGGGTGACATCTAGAAGCCACCCCAGATTTGAGATAGGTGCTTTACACTAGATCACATGCTATACAAAAGATAGACCAGAGTCTCCACATTAACATGCAAGGCTGTAAGATAACCATAGAAAGTGACATCCCCTCAGCAATGAGCAGCTTCCCACGTTGGCATCCACGGAGCATTGCAGCCATTTAAACAGGGCTCTAATTTTGACCACTAATAGGAAGATGCAAGTAAGCTGATGAGACCCAAAAAACTTTGTTTACTCCCTCTTTCTCAGACTATCTTTCATTAACCATGACAAATATTCAAATTAAAGCAAACACTGCAGATATGAGGGAATCTTTAATTCACTGACAAGAAATGCTGCCTTCAGGACCTCTTTCATGACCACTATAAATAGTAAGCCATAACACAGCAAAACTGAAATCAGTGCTGCCAGACCAGCTCTTGCCTTCTTTAAACAAGTTGCCAAAATGTGCAGAAATTTAAGCATTCAGAGAGATAACACACTGTTTTCTCAGTACACCTCATCTGTAATTTACAGACTGCTAATGTTGGCATCACTTGAACACTCTACTCTTACTTTAAAAATGTGTCCCTTGCCTAGAGCTTTAGACAAATCATCTAATTTCCCAACAAGCCAGTAACATTCAATTCAGTGCTGCTACTAGAGCAGAACAAAATATGTTCCTGTTGTGTCATAAATGGAGAAATGTTGAGTCCAGAAGTTAAATGTTAAGGTGCAAGCAGGGTCTGATGCATTTGTCATACCTTGCATTTCTGGATGAACTCCTCTTTCAAAATCATAACTATACCTCTGAGCATGGGCAGTATGCAAAAAGCAAGCAAAAAGATGGCTATACCAGCTCTGGCCTGCACCACGAGATACTTCCATCCCTTGTTTCACTAGATAAAATTTAATACTCATGTAATAAGCAAACTTCAAAGAATGTCAATTTAAAAATTCCCCTGAATGTCATATGGCAACTGTGTCTTATGGCAACATGCTACCCATTCTCATCTGTGCATCTTGCTCCCTCTCCCAGTTACATTTTCTGGTGTCAAGTACCTTTTAACTAGGAGAAAAGATGTTTAAGTTTTTCTACATAAAAAAACTCTCTGCAACCTTCTGAAAGCAGATACCTTTAACAAACAACCTCAAATTAAATTGCGAAAGAGCCCCACTTAAAAAGCAAGCATGCAAACAAAAATCCGCAAAAGTCCCTGAACAAGCCCCATCTTGAGAGAGAACTTGAGAGAGAACCCTGAACTGGGTTGAGGGTATGATTAAGCAGTGATAACCCCAGAAACTGGAAAGTTTCACAAGGGCTTAAGAGATCTTTAAACATAATTCCCTCTGCAACCAAAATGTGAACTCAGTTCCTTGCAAGTGCAACTCTAGCCTATTCATCCTGGAAACCTCTTGTTGAGGCACCACGTGAAGTGCCTGGCTTTTCAGGCTAAGGCTTTCTATGTCTGCTGGTGGAGAGCTGCAACCCAGCCAGTTCCGTGGGAGCAGCTGCCAGGTCTCTGAAGGAGGCAATTAGCACCAGGCTGATGCCTGTTGATACCTGCACGGTGTGTGAAGGGGAAAATGCAGGGAATGTGAATAGAGCAGGAACCCACACACATAAGAAGGGGCTGTGGGCTACTGAGGCATGGGCAGCTAATGGAAATACCCTCTGCAGTGCCATGGAGCAGTGATGCACCCCCAAGGCACCCATCCAGCAGGCAGGGCTTTTGGGGCCCTAGGAGTATCCATCCTCAAAAAACATAGAGAGAGCTGATGTGTGTTTAATCACACAGTAGAAATGTTTCTGGCTATGCACATGAATGTATGGAGTCCCCTGACTGGGCAGGAAGCTGGCACCTATGAATCTCATGACCAAACAGGGCATATATATGTTTATATATATATAAATGCACACATGGTCATGTGTGTTTTCATGAGGAAAGCAGACCATGAGGGTCTGTGCCTGTGCCTTACCTGGATTTATGAGAGACGGCACCAATCAGTTTGGGAAAATGCTTGGGGATCCTCAACTTTCAAGGAAAGAATGGATAAAATCTCCAACAGGTCTGGGATTCTGGAAAGCTGTTAGACTCACCTAAAGTAAAACACAGAAAGTATATAATGAAACACTGAATACAGTACTTTTGTTCCATTATTTCTGAAAAGGGTAATTAACGTCTTTGCCTGTCATGTAGAAAATGCTGAGACAAATCCGTCCTTCAGGTCAGAGGAAGTGGTAACATACAGGCAAAAATAAAATCACTGTTGCATTCAGTTCACATCTGTGTGGTTCCCACTGCTTGAGCCAAGATTATTTTTTTTCCTTTAATTTTAATCATGCATGCAGAAAATGAGAACTATGTAGCACACTCCTTCCAAGCCAGAGTGGCAGACACCCTGACTCCTCTTCCCTACCAACAGCCTTTTGGGGCCACACCATCCCTGACCATTCCAGAGCACAGCTTCACTGACAGTGCTTACAACTTGACAAGTAAAAAGTACAAGATGGTGAAGGAATTTTCTTCTCTCCCCACCCCCACCTTTTAGCAGCACTGAATCTATATAAACAAATGATGTCATTGACTTTGCCAGTAAATTAGCCTTTTCATCTGGGAATACTACTTCATTTAAAATAAGGGATTGGAAACCCTCCACAAGAGACAGGTAAAATTAGCATAGACACATCATTCCCAAACATACCTAAAAAATGAAAAAAGAAAAAAATAGCAAGAGGCAGTGACTGACCAAGGGACCTACAAGTGGTTTTTTTTCATTTCTAGCTGCTATGGGCTTTCTTGGAGACAAACAGTTGCTATCTCCCAGAAGTGATGGAAACCCTGGCTTTGCCTTGGCTTGAATCTGAGCTTAACTGGAGGGGTGAAACAACTTACAAGAAGTACTGATTGCTCTCCCTGCTAATTCCAGTAATATGCTGGCCCACAGGGGCCCTCTGCTGCTCCTCAGCAGCCAGGGTCAGGCAGAAACATAAGTGAGGGGAGCAGAGTGGGGGGCAGTGCTTGACTTTCCCTAGGGGTCCCACAGTGGCCAAACCAGCTGCTGAGGGGAAGCAACACCTCACATCATCCCCATTGTATCTCTTGCAAGGAGCACAGTGGGCAAGCAAGCAGCCTGTCCCATGGGAGGGAGGGAAGCTACTTTAATCAGCATGGCAAGAGTCAGTGCTGCTCCCTGCACTGTGAGAAGATGGAGGGAGATGTGTCCCCATTCTGTCTTGGAAATAAAATGCTTCTCTTAATCATTTCAGTATAATAATGAAACTTCCACTCAGGCAGAGCACATGAGACCTCTCAGATGCTCTCAAAACTTCTTCCTTAGATTTGTTGTGCAAAAAGGCACCATAAACTAAAGGTAAATCCACAGGTCTTCTCTTGGTGCTGGGAGCCCTCACCTCAGTGCATCCCCACAAACTGTGAAAATTGTTCTCTTTTGTTTGCTCCTAATGGTGCCACAAAACCAGGACACAGCACAAAGGCAACTAAGTGCAAATATTAAGCTTCAAAAGACAAGAGCTCATATGATCTCTAACAAGTTTCCATAGATGTTTTCTTTTACTATTGTTCAAACCAACTGCAGGGTCCTTATGCATCCATATAGGTAGTTCTGGAGTAGATTTTATGGGGTAACACAAGATCCCCAAGAGAGACATGAGCCACCTTGGGCTGACAACAGGAAAGGAAATATAAAAGAAGATTTCAAGGTCATTTCATTGCCAATAGTAATTTTTTTCTGCTTACCAAGATACACTGATTAGACACATCTTGTTAGAATTACCTTGATACAAACATTACAGAATTTCCTGTTCATAGTATATAAACTTCTACAAAAGTTCAGCAAAAATTAATGTGAATTCAATCAATGACCTGAAGAATAGGGGGAAAGGAGCATTCTTTTTTTTTTTTTTTTTTTTTTTTTTTTTTTTTTTTTTTTTTTTTTATTCTTTTTTTNTTTTTTTTTTTTTTTTTTTTTTTTTTGCATCAGTAATTTGTATAAATTCAGGGAAAAAAATGTATTTTCCTGTCAGTCAATATACAAGTTCTTTGTATGATTTGGGTGTGGGGGGGAATGACACCCAAACCGCCTAATTTCACTGACTCAATGCATCTTCTGCCAGTCAACAAGAGCTTTCAGCCTAGACAAAGACTAAAATAAAGCATACGAAATAAAAGCCATGGACATATAATTGTCACTTCCCAAAGCTTCTTTCAGTCCCAGCTTCTCAGAAAACTACCCAAGCATTAAAGCTGCTGCTTCTCAGGAAAACCAATTATAACTCAAAAAAAAAAAAAAAAAAAAGGGGGGGGCAGGATGAAACCCACATGTCTAGCTGAATATATAAAGGGTAATTGTGTCATTAAAACTAACAACATTTGAGATGGCAAAAGAACCACAAGGCAAGAATGGATGTGTTGGACACCATCAGGCCCCCATCAGATTATTCACATTAAAATGCAGCCATCACCAAAAGAATGTAATCCTTGTGTGCTTCCACTGATACGGCTCAGATGTGCATGCTGGTATTTCTGAGCTCTTGCAGAGCTGAAAGTGTCAGCAATTCATTGTTTACTGTCTGGACTGAATGGACTCTTCGAGCTCCTTAATGATACACAGATGGCCAATGCTTCATCCAGCAAGGCATCCAAGTAAGTATAAACTTCTACATAGTTCTAAACCAGGGTCCTCCTCACATCATCCAAGGAGCTGCTCACAAAGACTCCTTTTAATCAGCGCAGCTCCACCTTTGTGGCACACCAAGACAATCATCCTTTTAAGAAGAAGCAAGTCCTGGAATCAAGGAAAGCCAGTGGGTGCTGCAAGGAAGGCAGTGGCAGAGGGTGGTTTTGCTTTCTGGCCATAATTTATCATGAAAAAGAGTTGCTATCTTTATCAGTACAATTGCACAGCCCCAAAGAAATCATGAGAGCATATTTTCTGAATAACTACAGTCATTCCCTCATCTAACCTTGCCAACAAAAAGCTCGCTAAGACAAGGTTTTCTGTCAGCAGCTGAGCTAAGGAAACTCGGCTTCCTATGGATTTATTACGTACCTCCACAATACTGCTGAAACCAGCTTACTACCATCCTGTTACATCTTCAGGTTTACTCTGCACCCCTCACTGACAGTAATCTCAGGTTATCTGATGTTTACTCATCCTTCAAAATGAGTCGTGCCTGAAAAACTGACAGCGAATGATACCTTATAGGCACCCCTCCCTTACTGCTGTCATCTATTCATCATGGTGGTCTCACTATTTTCTCTTTCCCATCTGACACCCTACAGTTCCAAGTCTCCAGTGACTTCTTTGGCTCCCAGGAAACCTTTACTTTTCCCTTGCTTTGAGGCAACCAAGAAACAGCCTATGCTCTAACTGGTTTAAAACCTTTCACACAACAACAGGGCAGATGGCTTTTGTACATTTGGGAAAAAATGAAAGGACAATGACTGAATGATCATGACTTTATCTTGAGGGGGCATTAATCAAGGTAAATTTCCACCAGACTTCATGAAATTCATAAAAATTACAATGTTTTTGAGAGGTTTTCCTTTCTTTCCAGATTGGCTGAAATTTGCTGACGGTTTGAAAAGTTACATGGAGGAGCAGAGGGGGGACCAACAGATGGACAGACAGCCATGGCAACTGCCTAAGCCTCATTTCTTCAGAAAACCACACTAAAAATAGAAGAAAAATACAGTGGCTGACAGATTTAATTAACATAAACATACAAGGTTTTTATTCTATTAGCATTCTTACTGGTCTAACTATTGCATGAGAGGTTCAGTTGCCTCTTATGATAGAAAATAACTCAGCTGTGCAACATTCTGTCTGCAAAGAGTCCCTCGGGCTCTGAATTCCTAGGCAAGACACCCTTTCCTACTGCTTCTTTGCATTAGTCAAGAGTTGCTTCTAACAGACACAGAGCAATCTCTTAAACTTGTCTTGTGGATCTTTTTCCTTCTCTCTGTTTATTGGTATTTAACTTGGAAGAGCTGCAGACTGAAAAAGGATATTAGGCCTCACATTTGAAACAATGTGTCGTGTACTAAGGGTATAAATCAAAGTCATGATGTCAGTGGAAAGGCTCTCATCAAATTCAATCAGCTTGGAGTGTCAGTTAATAGAAAGTAGAAACTCTTGGTGAGAAAGTATCAGAGCATCTCATGTGACTGAGGTCCTCCAGGCGGCTGAGTTGGGCCACCCTTTGTGTGCTGTGGCCAGGCAAGGTAAATCCAAGCAGCACAATGCAGGGACTTGCAGAAATGCTAACCTGAACAAGCCCTCCAGCAATACAGCTGTTAGGGCTGTTTCTAGCATTAGTGCAGATTGTGATACCTCTTCTTTCGAGGGATATAGTCTAAAAAGGTTGTATACTCTTGTAACACCTAAAAATTAATAAAAATACTCCTTTGCTCAATCTCTTATTTTAGGATTAAAGTTCCTGAGTTATCCTTTCAGCCTAGCCTGTAGCTAGGATGTTTTTTCTACATGCTGCCTTTGATTTTTAACACCTTGACCACAGACCAGAGACATTTTTCTTCAGTAATTCAACACAGCCTTTTGGACACTACTAGATGACACATTAGAGTCATCTAGGGACTTAGAGGGACTTGTCCAAAAGAAGTAGAATTTACCTTTGGAAAAAGCCACTGATCTAAAATTCACCTTGGAATGTCTTTGATAAGTGGTGAGCAGATCTGGTTTGGGTAGGAGTAGGAAATAATTTCCATCTAAATATCAGAGGTGCTCATTCTATGGGGTACTGATATGTCAGACACAAACACAGAATGAGCAGGTTTTGGTTGAACCATTACTAAACTTTTCAGCTCTGTGATGGCAGCAGGGCAACTAAGAGACCATGCAGATAATTGCAGCAATATGCAAGGATAGCAGAAACTAAAATGACTATAATTCATTTTAAAGTGCCTAATCTTCTGCCTAAGGAAATTATTGTTATATAAAAAAGATTATCTGAGATAGGATACTGCTGGGAAAGTTCTGATCTTTTTCGATCTGCTGCTCTGTTCCAGGCAGGCTTTTTTTTTTTTTTCTCTCAACTTATGCAGTACAATCATGCTGAGGAGTTCTTGAACTTTGTGACTCTAAAATTTGCCCCTTATTTGGTTTCACAGATGCAACTCCTTTATAGGGTCCCTAGCCTTCCCCAGAGGTATGAACAGACCCCACAGCCCTATGGAGGCTGTGAGATTCACCCTTGCAGCCTCACTGGTTTGGGTTAGCCACCTGCCAAATGACCCAGAAGGAAGCAGTCACCTCCTGCTTCCATACACCAGCATCTACATTCACTTCCAACGTGCCAGCTTGCAGCCCTCAAAGCAACATTCTTCAAAGCTGTCTCTCTGATGCTTCTCCTGTAAAACATTGTCTATGAGAAAGGAACAGACAGATGTCAAGGTCAGCCTGTGATTGACAGTCAACAGCTTTTACCTCTCCTCCCTTGCTCACTCTTCCTCTGTTACTGACAGTTCAGCCTTTCCCCAGCCGCTAGTTTCCTTGACTGCTACCCCAGTCATGTATTTCCACTGTGAAAATTTGAAGGCAGGCCTGCCTTGTTATTTGCAGATCTTCAATACACACAGACACTGCAACCACATGAATACAGGTCAGCAGCCAAGGTAGTGACATGGGACTTTTTGGAAAAGGAGCTCACATGACATATGTGAAAAATTCAAGTCCTTGCAGAGATTTCTGTGATGATTAATAAATTCCATCTCAGCAAAGACACCTTCTGCTGTATTTCAATTGCATGGAAGCTTCAGAGAGGATTTTTGGTTTTCCTTTATCTTTGGATATTTAGCACACCAATCTGATATAAAATCTTGCACTTCATTTCTACAAACTTCATGACGCAGGCAGGAAGAAAACACAAACATCTCAACTACTTGTGAGATCTCCCTGGGAGATTAGATGAAGAAAAAATCAAAAGCTAAACCTAGCTATGGAAAAGGAAACAGACTATAACTGTTGCCAGGTGCAGCAGAGCCTCTTGGGAGTTGCAAGGATTTGGTCTTTCCAAAAGGAGGCGTGCAAACAATTAGAAACATAGCCATAAAATTATTTATTTGCAGGGAAATGGATGAATCCTCAATTTTACATCTTTCAGAGACCTGAGGAGAAGACATCTGTATGTTTTCATAGCTTGTGTTTGGGTAGTTACTCATCAGAAAAAGTTAAGAGGGTTTTGACACTGAGTACACCACAAAAAACTAATTTTCATCTTGCATCCCTTACAAATAAGTATCTTCTATTTTCCCCTTTCATTTTCTGGGTTGCAAATAAGGATGATAACTATTCAGGAAGAGCATGAAAATGGCAGTCAAGTTTGTGTAGCAGCAGCTGAAAATTTTCTGGTTGTTCAGAAGAACTGAAATTTACTTGGAAGGCACTCTGATGCTGAAAAGGAAATCAAGAGGTGTCAGTGGGCAAGAGGGGAGCCTGGTGCCCTCAGAGATGTGCCATCCCAAAAGCTCCCTGACAAAGCTCTGTAACTATTCAGCAGCCAGAAAATGCTAAAGCTGACTGAAAAGCTGAAGCAGAAGACAGCATGGGAGGAAGGAGACCTTGGCACTGTATGGAAATGGACACTGGATGAACATTTCACCAGAAACCTCACGACATTTCTCCCTTATGAATGCACAGACCAGCTCTACAGGAAATGCTGTAAGATGAGGCTGCCTCTAACTTTAAATGACTTTTACATCAAAATCCCAGGTAAGGTTGCAGCATGACAAAGCCGCTTTGAAAGCCCATGCTGAAGCAGAAATTTTCACCTCACAAGAAAGCCAAGAGCAGGAGTTCCTGAAAAAAATAGGCCAAAAGCAGTTTCTTTGTAAATAACACTAATACCAGAAAGTCTCCTGGAAACCAGTGGGCCAAGGACCTGGTCACTGGGCTGTACTGGTCTACGGGATGCTGCTCAGGATATGAATCATAGAAGCAGGATGGTCACATCCTGTTCTGAGTGTGCTGTTTATTTTTCCTCCTCCTTCAGTCTGGGACATCTTTGCAGTGCCTGCCACCAATGCTGCCAGCTGCAGAGGTTATAAGGTGGACAACTGTCAACAAGAACTGAACTATAATCACAGCACCTCCTGAAGCAGCCATTAATTGGCAGCCAAGTTCAGAGAGGAGCCAGAAATCTATAGGTCAAAAACTTACTAAAACTGACCGGTTTTATTCTGTCAATGGGAATACAAAGCATGGAAAAGTACTATTCTGATTTGGTTCTCTCTCCATAACCACTTGCCTTACATAGAGGTAAATCACTGGCCCAAACCAGCAGCTGAGGAAAAGCAGGCTCCCTACCTGGCACACACCAGCCTCAAGGCAGTTTTGGTATGTAAAATCAGTTAATAGAAAAGACCAGCTCTGCTTCCATATCAGTCTTTAAGACAGTGTGGTAGACTCTGAAGCAACAAACATATTCATTTTACATTGAGGAACTCTGTCCCTGATTTTCTGGTCAAAGACAAGAGGACAGTGACAAGCACAGTATTTAAACTGCATGAAACAAGGGTAGAACTGTGGCCCCCTAGTGCTGCTCATCTCATGCCCCTCAATGAAAGACTAAGCACAGAAGCCTTGGCTAATTTAAGCACAGTAGGAACTTTACTATTGCCTTCCATGGGAGGAGAGTCTCATTATACTGACACCTACCCAGTCACTGCATTTTTATAGGATGCCAGCAGACCTAACATGGGTGATACTATTTTTCTATTGAGTGCCCTTATTAACAGTGGCACCATGGCTTGTCCAGACAACACACAACTGTGCAAAGGTCACCTTGGAAGGAATTGTACTGAAGACCCCAGTCCTCTCTTAGCTAAAGTGTATTACTTTAAATAACTCCCAAAGTCATGCCCTCCTTGCTGCACGATGTTGGGAAGGCAGATATTTAAGGGATTCCTTCATTTGTCAAGCTTATCACAAGAAATGTTACTAATGCCTAAAAAGGTTTCCTTTGTGAAATTAGCCATTTAGAGCAGAAAGGTAGTGGAACTTACATAGGCAAGCATGGTCCATCAGAAGCAAACCTTAGGTTAACTGGCACACACAGCAGAGTGCCCAATAAGACCAGAGCTTCTGTAAGAAAATTGTACAAGACACTCCCTCTGAAATGCATTCATATTCAGTCTTTCTGCCATGAGTGTAATTTTCCCTGACCTCAGCAGCCTTGAGCCCAGAGGATGCACAACTTCCAAAGTCCTTTTGCTCCCCTTGCTCATTGGAACAAGATCAGCCTAGGTGTTCAGGGACCTGCGGTGACAGCTGTGGCTTCCCATGGGACCTGGGTAGCCAGGAGGCAGGGAAGTGGCATAACAAAATAGTATATTTACATCAAGCCAGAATCACCCCACCAGAGACTTCACAGGCTTTTTTATAGAGGCTTGTCTTTTATGTCACTTTTGCTGCTTCATTTGCTAGAGCTACCTTCTGGAGGTATGGCAGATATATACCAGTCCTCTGGGAACACTCTGTCCTTAACAGGGTGAGACCATAACACAAGCTGGAAGAATAGTGAGATGAAGAAAAGAGTTGTTTTTCCTACACACTCCAGAGAATGCTCTTGAGCACAAGTCTTGTTGACTTGGGGTTGAGCATCAATTTCTAAAATCATAGGGCTGCCTACGTCAGGAATAGCACCTTCACCCACACTGTAAGCTTTCTTAGGCCAGTTATGGTTTGTAACATTGTGAGCAGAGCTGCAAAAGTTTCCTAGCCCTGTCAGTGTCCCAACAAAAAAGCCCCCAGTGACTTTTGTCAGGTCATCTTCAAGTCATTGGAAGTGTTGACCCAGGATAGAGTGAGACACTTCCATTCCCTATGAGACACAAACTTCAAAGAATTAAGGATTTTAGAGAAGCTAAGATTTTAGTTAGAGATAAGCTTTGCTGAAATTAATATAGATAGATAGGCCTAGTTAAAGTTAAAAGTTAATAATTAGTTGATAAATGATTGCATGTCAGTGTATGTTTGTTTAGCTGTGCTTGTACAGAGAAATAGAGAATCTGATAAAATGATTTTAAGACCACAAGACAATTAAAAACCTTCTGTGCCCAGAAACCCATTGAACAGTCATGAAGGCAGGAAACAGGAGTTCTACCAAGGGTTCATTTATCACATTTGCATTGAAAAGGTAGAAAGGTCAGAACGAGGAAGAGTTAGTTTACTTCCTTATTTCAGGAGCCCTTCTCACAAAAACGACCACTGACCCATATCAAGGAACAAACTACACATGGTTAATACTTTTTAGCTAATTATCATATGCAGCAGAGAATGGGAGTTACCGGGGTTATGAATATGCATTTGTGTTTTTGGGTATTCAATACCTGTGTAAATAAAAGGACTCCATGATTTTCTCTAAGGTGCAGTGTGTATTTGGGAGCTATCCCACACATTGCCTGTGGTTGCAATAAACATACACTTTCTAACTTTAAACTGTTAGAGAGTTTTTGTCCGTTATAATTGGATATTGGTATTAGATCAATATCCATTTTTTTTAATAAATCACCCAGATACTGAGCACTGGTCCAGCCATTCCCAAGTTCAGGGTTATGACCCCATCTGGGCTTCAGGAATTATGAGAGTATTTACAACTAAAGGTCAGTTGCATCTAATATCTGTGCTAGTGCTACAGACTCACTTCTGCTTCCCATCCCAGTGTTCCCTCATCTTAGTCTTCTTGCTGGCTTTTAAGCCAGGAAGAAGAAACAGGCATAGGAATATTGCACTTCTAGTATCTAGTTCTCAAAATTTTAGTTACTATGAAAAAATTCCCCAGTTAGTCTAAATTTATATCAGTATTGTCTTTATTTGAGCAAGTGCTTTACCTAAGAAAAGAGAGCGAATATGAGAAAATTTGGCTCCCTCGGTACTGTTAATATAGTTGAAAAACTTGGCTGGTGAAAAAATACTACCTCTGTCAGGGGCTTCATAGATAAAGTAACCTCTCTCAAATTACAAGCATACATGTGATTAGCAAAAAAATAAATACAATTTCTCTCTCAAGGAGCTATAGAACTCCTCTCTGAAGCAACTTCTCTGGGGCCATATGACAGCAATCTACTCATCTACCAGCAATATGCTGCAGTGGGAAGCAGGTAAAACAAACATTAGACAAAGGATCAACATCTCCCTGAAGGAACTTACAGATCCAACCAGAAATTCTTTATTACCAAGCCTGTGAGGAAAATATTTTTTCTTTAAAAACATGTCCTGAGAACAGCTTCATGCTAAATAATCCCAAAGCCTGCAGAGCTGCCCTTCACACCCTGGCCTAGCAAAATTACTCATTATTCAATCTATACAATGTATATTGGGGGTATAGAGAAATGACGAAAAGGGAAGAAAAAAACCTCAAAAAACCAGAGAAAAACAGAGGATATTTATGCCAGCTGGATCTGTTATTCCCTAGGATTAAGGAAGTCACAGCACTGCAGGAACAGCATTAACAAAAGGTCCCCAAATCCTTCTGTCTTTTGCTGTGCACTTCAAAATCTTTCATTGACTTTAACAAACACAGCTCCAAAATGTTAAAATGAAATCATCCCTAAAACTATACACCCACTTTTCTATGTCAGCTAAATAGCTATGTGCTCTAACTATGCTAGTTAGTTCTTCTTGCACAAGACAGGCAAGTTTGATTTTACTTGTTTCATGCTTGCCTGTGACCCTGCTAAAAGGGATTTTACTGTTCTCCTTGGAGGGGAAGCAATAAGGAAGCCTTGGTACAGCACAGGACTTTGTGTTTATGAAGGGATTTGTTCATGACAGACAATTCAGACAGACATATGGTAATCATGCTGATACCACAGCTAAGAGTCATCATACCTTACTTTCTTCTCTAATTTGAAGTAATTCACAGCAATTTATACATCCTAGACAGTTTCTACTGGTTATAATTTTAAATGATTTTAAGTATGTAAATAACTAAATATGATTTAGTTATTTTAAGTATGTAAATAAATCTAAATATGATTTAGAGCCAGAAAAAGGGCAGAATGTTACAGTGAATGAAATGCTCATGCTACTCAAACAGGCAAAGACCATCCTCACCATTAGCAATGGTGAGTGACACAAATTTGATGCCTCATCTGCTAAAAACAGATTTAATTTTAGGAAGAGTGCTTGGAACTCAACATGTGCCCCAGCACAAGGTTCAGACACAATTCTAATGTCCTTTTTGGTTTTAAAACTCACTCATAACAGGGCAAGACAGAAAGAGAGCTGCAGCCTCTTTGAGATGATGTAGGACAAGCCATCCTGGAATTACCCTGGAAAGAGACTTCTGCACTCAGAGCCAAGGCAGGCAAGAGTTTGATGGTGCTAGCAAGTCCAAAAAAGAAAACACAGAAGATATAAATCAAAGATCAGTGACAGCTTTGGAAATCAGCTAGTACATTACATCCTGCCAGCCCAAAAACCTGCATCTTTTCAAACTCAGAGGAACTGTCAAAGTCATTACTGAATAACTGAGGGGAACAAAATATTGACTTGAAGTCCCTTGTGCTCATAAATAGCAGGTTTCATTTTTCAAGCTGCAAGTTTCCTCACCTATGCAAATGCAGTACCTCAGGAAGTCTTTCCCCACAGTTTGTTCCTATCCATGTCAAAACAAATTATCCCTGTTATATAAGCTTTCTTTGGCAAGCCCAATTATTTTTCTTTGCTATTGTGTCCACCCTCCAAAAAATAATCAACCAGAACAATTATCTTCCCATTCATTTTGATTCATTCTGATCTTCAGACTCATTTCTGACACAAACACTCACAATGAACAGACGATAGCAAAGTACTTAAAATCCAGGGTCACATAAACACTGGTGCAAATCTTGGGCCCAAAGGCTAAAATACTGCTCCAACAAAAACCTCCTGAGATTTTATTGCTGGTTTGAAGCACAGGCTGCAGCATGAAGGTGACAACATTGGTAGTGGAGACTTGGACATAATTTATCTCTGAGGAACCACAGATGTAATCTTAGCAATGCAAACAGGTCTTCTTGTACTTATGGTAAATTTAACCTGTGATACTGATTTCATTTCCCTTGGAAGTCCAGATAACCATCTGGTACAAATCAGACTGATTCCTTTGACTTCATCATGATTATAATGCTCCAAGCCAGTTACAGATCTCACCCAGTGGCTAAGGAATATTTGCTCATTTCCACTTAAAGCTGGCAAATAATGATAGCTTTAAGTTTCCAACCAAAGGCAAAGGTGAGCTAAACAAAAAATACTTTTTCTAAACAATGCAAAAAGGAAAACCAGACATTACTTCAGGTCAGTCTGAAACATTTAATTGAAATTAAATTAATAGGCTTAGACTTACAAATGAAAAACAAAAGCTAAAAACTTTTCTTCAAAAAACACCCCAGCAAATGGTGCAGGGCAGGGGGCACAAATCTCTACGCTTCACAGTAGAGGGTCAAAATAGAAAGGCAGTTTTCTGTCAAAAGCACTAGAATTATTTCTTTTAGGGAACAACAAATAAAACCTTTTTTTAAAAAAGAACAACAGGGCGAGTTCTACTCTATATGATGCATAATTCTTCAAAAACTCTTTTTTTTTTTTTTTTCAGGCTTCATATGACCTTACCAGGGAGGCAGAAATCTATGCTTTCAAGCAGTAGCTAGTTAGTCTTTCTGTGACAATAACAGCAGCAGCATAGGAACCTCACAATCCCATTTATCTCTTCTGTTCTCCTTTCAGAGCCTGTCCTACATCTTTGATACCTTTCTAATGTGAAGAGTCTGGTACAACTTAACATTAGCAAATCTAGGAACCTGGAGATACCTGGTTTCCTACTACTGAGCTGTGCTTGACACAATGGAGAGACCAGTTCATGTGTAATTGCACAGGAGCATGTGAGCTTAGCTGTTGCATTCACCTCTTACATCAACATCTCCCTGAAGGAACTTACAGATCCAACCAGAAATTCTTTATTACCAAGCCTGTGAGGAAAATATTTTTTCTTTAAAAACATGTCCTGAGAACAGCTTGTTTCACCAGGCACTTGCACACAGTGCTCAGGGTGCAACAGCCTTGGCACAGTGGTGTACAGCTGGCACCAGGAGTGCCTCAGTCTCCAGACCTGGATGTTCAGGTCCAAAACACAGGAGGTCCAGCACCAAAACACAGCCCTTTCTAGTTCAGTAGCATCAGGAACAAAACATTATGTCTGTCTAAAGGCTATCCCAAACCATTCATTAGCTGAGAGGGACCTGAATGCCTGGCTCTTTCTGATGCCTGATGTCCAGAAATAAGGTGCTGCTTCTGAGCAAGCCAGCCTTTGAGAAATCCATGTGTTGAAATCATAGCCATTCATTCAGCCTCTGTGCTGTGCTCTCAGTTTCTGCTGCCTCCTCTCCTCTGTGTCCTCAGGACACAGCCAGATGTTGCTTTGAAAACAGCTCCTGCCTGCTCCCCAGTCCTCCCCTTCCCTGCTCCTTCCCTCTGTCAACAAATATCTGAAGGACAGGATGTCCCTATACATCATGGTTAATACAGTTTGTCAATATAAAAAAAGGCAACAACTGCAGTTGTTTAAAATGAGGCAAAATTTGGATAAGACGATCTCTCACCTTGCAGAGACTGCTATGGATTCTCTTGAAGTGTTGTGAACTCTTGCTTCCAGGGAAAATGTACCCAGTGCCCAAAGGACTTGCAGCTACTCCTTGGCATTGCTTGACAAAAGTTTCACTCCTACCAAAATAATAGTTCTTTCAGTACATGCCACATAGTCTGATGGCAATCGAGATGAAGATACTCATACCAGGGGCTGTGCAGTCCCTACGCGAGTGTGGCCCTTAAAACCATCTGAATTCAGCAGACTAAAAACCCTCAACTGCAGAAATAGCAGCTTGGCACTGCCTATTTCTTTTTAAAAGCAAGGTTTATTACCTCCTCACAGCTGGTGCCTGGGTGGCATCAGCCATCTGGAATTTGAGTTTCTCTCTAGGAACTTTGTTTTACCAGTTACATTTTCACTTGCTCTTCAGAGTTAGAAAGCAAGTGAAAATTAAGAGCAAGTATGCTCCAGGATCTTCTGAACTGTACTTTCCAGTTGACTGCTGGACTCTAATTTCTAATTTTGCTGCCAGGCATTTATCTTCGTAATGGATTGATCTGGTGTTACCTTTCCAGAGCTGTTTTCTGACAAGGAATTTTAATCCGAGGTAACTTGTGCATTCTGAGAAGTGCTCATTATGGGTGTGGTCAGGTCCCCTGGAAGAACAAGTGAGGCACGAAAGGAGAACAGCACCGGCCATTTGGCCCTAGGAGACTGTGATTTGCAGTAGAAAACAAGCAAAACTTGGCATCAACTTTGAGACATAAAAGTAACATCTATTAATTCACTAAATACATTTCACATTAAAATAAGGGGGAATCACCTGACTCAAGGCTTACAGTTTTATGTTAGCTGGACAGTTAGGAGAGACCCTAAATGTCCCCTTCTTTTTTGCTTCTTGGGCTGGGTTTTGTTGGGTTTTTTGGTTTGTTGGTTTGTTGTTGTTGTCGTTGTTGTGTTTTTACCTACAAACTTCAGACAATGGCTCAGCTGTGGCCCAATCCATTTTTTAAAATTATCTTCCAACATAAAGAGGTATTCCAAACCCTAAATGTAGGGAAAGGAAATCTGAGAGAGCGCTAGAACAAAAATAACAAGGGGCTTGTCACCTAACAAACCTTTCAAACAGATCAACAAGACTCAAAAGCAGTATAAACTCAATGTCTGTCTTGCCCTTGTAAGATATGCTTGGATTGGGAGCATTAGTTTTACTACCCAGCTTTCAGGCACAGGTGGCTATTCCAGCAGCATGCAAAGGTTACCCAGCAAACATCTGCTCACCTGGGGAATAACATCCCCCAACGTGCCCAACCTCTGTGTGCATCATACACTGAATGGCTGCAGAGTTGACCCTTTTCCAAAAGGCTGAAGCAATGAAATTCCCTGTCTAGCTTCTCCTACCTTCAAACCTCATGTCTATAGTGTTTCTGATCTTTTTTTTACCATAGTCCTACACTTTACTTCTGTGAAGACTGCCTTGTAAGTGTTCTTACCACCCATTTATGCAAAGGGAGACAAATGTAATTTCCTTGCAGTTGCATAATCTCATCTGTATTCATAGCTATATGAATATTGATGCAAGTTTTTCCCTATCCCTTTCCTTTACCCAATACAAGGATCCTGTAAAGAGAGTCCCAAGGAAAATCTGAAAATTTGTTGTAGTGACTCACATTTATTATGCCTCAGCCAGACTTTTCTTATATAAGGCTGAGTCACTCATTTGCTGAACCTTTGCAAAGAAAGAAAAAAATGAAGGCGATTTTTTCAATACTCAAGCCTCAGTTTTTTATGTTACAGCAACATGGGTTATGGCTTCACCAGAATTTTTATTTAATTTTCTGTGACTTTCCTGGTTTTCTTTTTAGTATTTCTTTCATACAGCAGCATCCTTATGCCACTTGAGCTGACTTCAGTCTCAGGTTGCCAGACAATAGATTTCCAGGTGAAACTGATTCTCTTGAAACCTCTTCTTCCATTTCACATGCTCTGGGTGTTTCATATTTGCTTTTCAAAGCCCCAACAACACTCATGTGACCAAGATGTATTTGTCTCTCTGTGCCTATAAATGCAGTAGTTGAGAGGTCATTCCTAGTTTATACCTTGGAATTGCATTGCCTTATCTACAGTCCTCACTCCACTGGCTGCCCAGCCTGCCTGCTTTGGGGAAACAGAGCAGACCTGTGCGTCTGCCAATTTGTTGTGAACCTGAACAAGCCTCCTGGTGACTGTGATGCTTGCCAAACTTCTCTCCAGATCTTTCCTGCTGGTCTCTGTGAATCCAAAACATTTGAAACAAAACGCTAGGGCAATGCTCTTTCTGACTAGACATTAATGGGGTCAATTACTTCAGGTGAAATTAAAGGAAATTGGCATCTTCACACTACTCTTAATATTTTTTTGCCTTTCAGGTTCAAAGTACCCATATTTTCATATTAGAAAGAAAATTGTGGTCCACATCTAGTTTCCTAGACTTCACTCGCAAATCTTGACTATGATGTTAGTAGGTACTGTCTAGATTTATCAGATTTTCCTCAGGACAAGTTTTAGGAATCCATATGGTTTCAGCTACCCTTGAAAAGATGTAGAAAAATAACCTGCCTTCACCTTTTACAGTTTCATAATAAAAACCAATGCAGTGATTTTGTCCAGTAGAAAAACAAAGTGAACAAAGGCGTGCTGGTCAGTGACTGGCAATTAAATCAAACGTGGTGAAGTGTAGCTTCTATCTTGCAGGGATTGGGTGCTCATGTTTGTACATCTACTGCCCAGCAGACAGGAGTCCAGCTGCAAGATTTGATGTGTAGCAGCTGCCAATGGCCTTCAGATTTATTTGGAGGGAAAGGTCTGAGGTTAGGCAGAGAGTTCAAGCCCTACATTTAGTTTGAACCTTGCCTGGTGGATGGCTCCCACACCTCTGAGATTTCCAGCTATCACATCATATCCATCTTTCTCCAAATGAGAGCTGTCCCAAAGTGGCTAATCACTGTCACATCTTTTCTCCATCAAGAGCCAGTCAGGGATTACACACATCTAGCTCATTTAGACAACTGTATCAAATATCTCTGCTGATAGATTGACACCAAATATTTGGTTTTAAACATGGAGATGCTTCAGGTAGAAACACATTGAGGCCACGATTTCATAGAGACCTTAAACCACTCCAGCCCAGCTGGGTCATTCCTACCCCTCACCTGCCCCTTTGCTGGTACTGCCCCAAGTATTCCTGCAGCTTCACGGTCCACAGGGTGAAAGAAGTGATCCAGTGAAAGATAAACCCACAACAACAAAAAATAAAGGTAAGTCTCTTAGGGATGGGTGGTCTATCACCACATGACCCCGCAGCAGGTCCAAGGCCACCAGGGAGGAGGTGGTGGAAGGGTAGGTCTCTGTGGGTAGGCACAGAAAGTGGGTAGGATTGGTCTTTGTGGTGACAGTTAATGCCAGGATAAATTGTTGGAGACCTGTGGCCACAGATAAGCAAGGAAAGCAAAGCCCCAGCAAGGGATGAGTCAGGAGAGCACCAGCCATGTAGCACAACAAGACAAATTCTCAAAGGTCCAAGCATGTGTGCTGGTTGGTTTTTCTCCATTTAAGACTCATCAACTGTGACTGATTTTCCTACTGTGCATGCTGTAAATAACTACTTCTGCTTATTATGTTTTACTTTAGTCCAACTGAAATAACAGTGATTTTCACCAAATATGGCAGACATTTCTTGTGCAAAAAGGATAGTGAAGTGTAGTGGACCTGAAAACTCTGGATGTAAAAGCTCACCTTCAGAAGTGCCCAGATCCTGCAGGGTGTTTTCCAGGGTATCCAGAGGGTACAGGAGCCTGTGTCAGCTGAGTTGCAGGAGATAGCCTGAGAGACAGCATTGTGGGCCAGAAAAAGAAATGTGTGTGGTGCCTGTCACGATCCTGAGCATCCCAGAGAATTTGACTTGCCAGTGATGACTCACCCAGAGGCCAACTGCAGCAGGAGGGATTTCAGCCTCTTACCATCAACATATCAAGTCGTGCTGAAAGCAGAAAGAATACACCAAATGTTGATTTTGAAAATTAAATTTGATCTGCCCATGGCCAGTTTTGCACTTTCTTTTCTGTTGACACAGAAGAGGGTCAATATTTGCTAGTCTCAGGCTCCTATGTGCTTGCTACAAATACATATTTGCATGAAGCTTAGCACTACCAAGGCTTTTTGACAGTAAGCTAATAGAGCAAAAATGAACCCTGCAGTGTTAAAAAAAAATAGGAAACTTCTCCTCAAACTACTAATTGTTGTGGACAATGTTTCAAGGTACTTGCCTCACTCAAGTACTCTGTAAATATGACTTCCAAGAAAAAATTGCTGTATTTCAGCCCTAGACTAGCCTGAACCACACCATAGCTCAGCTGTTGAAACAAACTTCTGAAAAGATCCCTGTGAATACAATTTTGTTAAGCAGAGTTGGTGCTGCAAGCCAGGATCAGCTGAAGAAATGTGGATTACATCTGCCTCATTGAATCCTGTTATTATCATTATTACCTCACAGCTCATATTTTCTTCCCAGTGCGAGGCTCTCCAAGCGCAGGAATTCGCTGAGCTCCTGGTAACTTGCCATGCACATTAACAAAGCTGGCATTTATCATGGCTTGTCAGAGCAGCATTGCAGCCACCGTGTTCCTGTTCCCTGCTCCTGCATGAAAAGCCCTGGGCCCTGCAGGCAGGCATGGTGAATCCACACAGTACTGCACGTCCCACTCGCCCAGAACCCACCACCTGTGCTTTGTCTCATTTCTCTTGCCCTCAGATTTGGTGAGATGTACTTGCTTAAAACAACTCTCCCCACCTCAAAGGCTGATTGTCTGCTCTCCCTCCTTCTGTCCATTTTCCACCAGCACAGCTCTGTTTCCCTAGCTGGGCTCTTCCACACAATCCCATACCTTGCAGTGGCAAACATCAGTGCTGTGACTGGACCCACTGCTGATGGTCAGGGCTGGCACCAAAGGCAATTGTAATACTGTAAAACAATTCATGTCCTACAGTAAGCATTCCCCAAGGCTACCAGCTTTGGTGCAGGTTTGTATGAAAAGGAAACCATGGAGGCCCTGTCAGCTTTGCCTCCTGGCTCAGCTGGCAAACCCTGTGTGATGTTAGTGGATAAACGAACAGTCCAGCTTCTCAACAGCTTCACCAGCAGCTTCTTCAGTTCATTTTTCCATTTATGAAATGTGTTTTTTAAAGGTCATGATATCATAGGCTCTTGGTGTTTGCAGCCCATTTATCTTCACAGAGGTAGCATTTGGTTTGGCTGTTTCTGCCTATCATAGACTTTGCTAATTCTTTTATTTTCTCCTGGCAGGATAATGAGCTTGTGACTCACCTTTGCATTTTTAGTGCTTTTGTATTACCATACTTTGGATGGAACTATACAGCTCCCAAAAAGTGTTAGAGAGACCTAAACAAGTCATGAAAGAGACAACAAGCTCAAAATCAACTTCCTCTTTCTTTGCCTTCTTAAGAGCTCCTTCAGTGAGCCCTGTACACAACACAACTGCTCCCACTAATTCGCAACATGTTGAGCTTACTTTTCTAGACATCCAATATTGGAAACCAGACACTCAAAACTACCATGTACTGTTGCCCACACCTCATTCTTCTGTTAAGATGAAGAGTGGGGGAAGACAATAATTATTAGTATAACCAATTCTATACAAGAACTAAGATCTACTAACTATCCTGAAAGTAAAACCTAACTCCAGAAAGTAACTATTCTCAACTTTTCATTTATGTTAAAGAAGGAATGAAAAAAAAAAAAAAAAGATGAGGGAAAGAAGGGGGTCTTTTCTTTTTCCTTCACTTTACCCCCTCACATCAGTATAATTGTTGAAGGTGTTTAAAGACATTCTCATCCTTTTCAACTCTTTCTTTCCCACAGCTGCACATGGGCTGTGGTATTTGTGTGAAAGATCCACAATCCACAGAATAATGAACAGGTATCTTGTTTCTTTCTCTTGGCAACTCTGGGGACTCCTTCCACTTTTTCTGTTTATTTTTTAGTTTCACCTCAAAGATTTTGGATACACAAAATACACAGGACAGTTCTTTTCACCTTCATCTATCCCTGTACCAGGCAATGTTTTTACTACCCTCTGTATCTTTACCAATGTTGAAGTCTTTAATGGATGCTTTTCATTCCACTTTTTCTTTCATACAGGGTGTGCTAAAGCTCACACATCCTCATGGGCCAGGATGAGAAGGTCCCACCACCCACCCCATCAGCCAGAGGAAGAATATACCTCAGAGTGTGAGCTCTCCTGTAGCCAGCTCTGCATTCTCCTCTGCATGCAGCTTCTCTGGGCTATGCAAACTTCACAAAACTTCTCAGTGGGAGATTGTGGGTGTCCAAAAGTACACCAATAAGATAACCAATGGGATTTTCAAATACTCTCCACGGGCCTATTTCAAAATCAGTTTCAGAGGTGCTTCTGCCAAACAGAAAGGCTCAACCCTCTCTGTGCCAGGGTAGGCTCCTCTTATCAGTGTCTGCTGCCACTGGTGAGTGAGTCTGCAGCTCTGAGGCCACATGGAAACTCTCATAAACACTGTGAAAAACAGGCTGGTTTTACCCTGATAGGCATTAATAGATTCCTTCAGAAAACTACACTGTTGTCACCTAAATTACTTGGATTTCTAAAAAGCTTTGAACTCTGAAGCATAAACTCTTTATAAAACCTGCTTCAATTTTCCCCTTTTCTGCCAGTCCTAAGACTAGGTCTCCCAGGCTGCTGAAAGAAGGAGTAACACTTCCAGCCCCTTTCCTTTTCACACAACTTACCCTGTGCTTTCAATGACATGTCATTTGTTAGGTCTAAACCACCCTCCTTCCATCCTTACAGCTTACCCAAACCATGCACAGTATTGGGTAGCATCCCACATGGTAAGCACCTTATCCCTGGGCTGGCTGTATGTGGAACAATTATCACACGAATACCCTCGATGTGTGGTGTGGTTTGTGTTAGCATGGTAAGGGCAAAGGCAAACCTTTGCATACAAGTAGTATATTAGCCCAAGAAAGGGCTGAGCTCCTGTAGGAATTTTTTTTCATGGCTCCAGGCAAGTCTGAGAAAGCACTGCTTCTGCTCAGGTGAGATGAAATATTGCCACTGCAGTACCTTGTTGCAAAGGCCATGGGTGTTTCCCACCAGCCCTGCTTCAGGGCACGTGGCAGCACCCTGGAGGCAGCACCAAGCTGGAAACAACAGCATGATCCAGTGCCTTGCACGTGCAGCTCCCTGCTCCTGCCCTTAGCTGGTGCACTGGCAGCACCTCCACCAGCTCTTGTTTCAGAGGTGCTTCTGCCAAACAGAAAGGCTCAACCCTCTCTGTGCCAGGGTAGGCTCCTCTTATCAGTGTCTGCTGCCACTGGTGAGTGAGTCTGCAGCTCTGAGGCCACATGGAAACTCTCATAAACACTGTGAAAAACAGGCTGGTTTTACCCTGATAGGCATTAACAGAGCACCCAACATACCTGTGGGACAGAAGAGAGGGAGAGGCCTTGCAGTCTGGCTGGATTTACACACAATGCAACTTGAAGCTGTAGACAGCCCTTCCTCCAGGGTAAATCCATCTGTGTGCATCCTAACTGGAGCCTAAGGTGTCCAGAACAAAAGGGTTTTTTTTTCATTTTCAGCAAGAGAGGGTCAAAGAAGTGTTAATCAAAGTATATCTCCATCCTACTAAGCAACTCTACCTCAAAATATATCCTCTTCCATGGAGAAAACACATTTATTCTGAGGACTGAAAATTTGCTTTCAGACTTTTAACCTTCCCAGACTGCTGTGTTTTTACATTTCTCTATTCACCATGAGCATAACTTTCTTGTTGGTCTTTGGGCTTTTTTTTAGTATCTGTTGGAGAAACTGCATGAAGTAAGGGTGCTGATTAGATGCACCCCGGAATCCATACCCAGGTTGCCTGTGATATGTAAAAAACACTACTAACATTAATAGGGCCATACATTCTTGGGGAGTTTACCCACACTGTGAACACAAGCAACATGGTGGTGGGTTAAAGTTCCTCAGTCTGAACCTGAGGAACTTCAGGAGGGACTACATCCACTCTGACAAATGTATGAAACCTTTAACTTAGAAGCTTTCAGTTAACTTCAAAAACATGTTGTATGAGTCAGAAATCAACAACCCATCCCTGCCTTATATATAACCTGTGACTTGAAAAGATGGAGTTGTAACAGACTCTTCCGCTGGAAAGGCAAAGTAAATTGGACTTACTGGGTGGAATTTAAGACAATACTCTCTGCTCTGACAGTCCTTTTGCAACACCAAAGCTTGAAAGCAATATTCTTGGCTCTCTGATGTTAAGCTTTCTCTGTCTGTAAAAAGGGATTAATAGTACTTACCTAGCCCATAGACATGTTGAGACAATTTACCTACCAAGTTTTCAAGTCTGCATCTGAGACATGTTCTACAAAAGCAGGCTATTATTAAAAGCACAGTCCTTTTGGAAAAGCAGTTAAAATAATTAGTTGCATATTCAAGTGTGTTCTGTAGTCTTTTTTTCTTTTCATTGATGGTCTTCACTAAGTATTTCTTGCATATTTTAAGAATGATATGACTGAAAACTAAGTTGTATCTGCCTGAGACATCATCTTTTGAATAATACCAAAACACTGGGCAGCTGAAGCAGAAGGAGGTCTTTGCCATCTCCTGGAATTTTCCTTTCTTATTAGGTATAACCCTAGAAGACAACAGAACAGAGCACCATAAATCACAAACATCTGCATGGATTGTCTCCCTTGGTGTTTAGTGCATAGAACATGTATTCTGCTGGGTTTAGTCATTGCCTTCATGTGAGCAATGATCCATTTTGTTACAAAGAATCTCTATTGGTGGCAAATTAATATAAGTGGATTCATTAAATATGTTTTGCTTTGAATGTGTGACTGTGTTTCACCCTCCTCAGAATACAAATGCTGCTGTGCATCACTGCTGTGTGAATCAACAGGGTTCTTCTAATTTTACAGGCACAGACAGAAAACAAAAAATGGTACTAGTTTGTTTTTTTTTTTTTAACCACAAGTTAAAAATATCTCAAAACAAACTTCTTTGTCACACAGGGATTGATTTTTATCTTAGGAAAAGTATGAAGTAGGAGCATTTTCACAGAGGAGAAAGAAAGTATTCTGTACATTCCCTAGCAGTAGCGAGAACTTTAGTCCTCTGAAGATATAAATATATATATATGAACTTCCCACAGCATCTGCCTCTTCCCTGTATTGCTCCACCACCAGCCCAGGCCCCACTGGTGCTTTTTGCTTTGGATGCTTTTCCAAATCAACAGCTGCTTCTCAGCTGCCATCTCCTCTCTGGTGTCTTTTCACCTCATTTTCCCTGGAAACAGAAATGTCAACTGGGTGCAAGAGTACTATGGATTTCTCTCCTCCAAAGGAAAATTAGAAAATGTAACTGGTCTATTTGCCTCTGCCCCCAAATTAATATTGAAAACATCTTTCAAATGACCTGACAGCACAACCAAAAGTAGCTTCTTCCAAACAAATTTTAAGTTGCTCTGTGCCTGATGTAGATTTTACTTTTTAAAGTAGAAGGACAAACCATGACAATGAGCTGATAAGCCATGGTCAAGGATACCTTTGAATTTCCTCAAAGTGAACTCTTGCTAGCTTCTGCCAAAAATTCAGTACTTACATAAACAAATAAACAAAAAAATCCCTAATAAATCCAAACAACCTCCTCCCCTAAAAAATAAATAAAAAAAAAACCCAAACAAGCCCCAAACCTATGTACTTACCCTAAGAATCAGAAGAGTTCACTGTGTAAGTTTGTACTTAGAAAGTTTTGCAAATGTATTTTACTCACTTCAGAGACAAGAGCATCTCCACCAGAGCTCCTCCAACCTGTCAACTGCATAAATTCTTTCAAATAGATTTCTCCTTTTCACTAGACATGTTAGGAATCCACTGGAAAAGATCAGTCCCAGCTTTAGTCAATATATTCATTTGCTGCTTACATAGTATGCCATTAATATTTTGAAATTATTAGATCTGAGATCTTTTTATGAACAAAAGACAAATGACATCTCCCTATGAACATCAACATGAGACATCAAGCTTTTTAAATGCTGTTATTCCCCCATCCTCTGTTTCTTAGAATATCTTAACACTGACTGTGTTGATGCATTTAAAATCACTAGGGAAAATAATTTCTTGGCTGTCACTTTGCCAAGTTTCACTGTAAAATATGTTTTATATCTCCGTTACTCCATTATGAAACTCTGAGAGCTGGGGCCAAAGAGCAAACCTAAATTGGGAGGGATATTAAGCTGTAGTCACCATCCAGCAAAGCCGTTCACTGTAGCTATAGTTCATCTGATCTTGCGCATTTGGGGTGCACACAAATGTATTAGCTGAAAGATCAGGAAAAAAGCAATAAGGAAGCTTTCTTGGAAGACCAGGGAGAAGCTTTCTCTAGAGCATCCAGGTGAGCCTGACTGTGCTTTGCAGCTGCCTGCAAGCTGAGGTGAGGATGCTGAGGAGCAGCAATTGCAATTTTGTGATAGTGCTCTATGGCACAACCATTTTAAGAACATTGCTGTCACTTTTTCTTTCAGGAAGGCTCACACATATTAGGAAAAACCAAACTGCTTCACTATGAAAAAGTCATCTAAGCCACTGTTTGTCTAAACCCTATTATTTTTATCTGTAAACTCCCAAAACAGTTTGTTGTCCTTGAATGTGACTGACATGTTACAGTGAGATGCACAAGCAATTAGGAAAAATTTACTGTTTCTTTCTATATACCATTCATTATTTCAAGCTGTTGAACTTGGACCAACTTGGTGGATGGAACAGATTTTCCAACAGGTAATTGACTTCCAGAGAAGGCCTGGAATAATTCTAGCTGGCTGTTACACTGGGAATGAGTCTCCCTCCATTAATTAATCACTCTGAGGAGAATTTTTCTTTCTGAATAAACTCATTATTTTTAAACATATGACATTTAACTGTATAAATAAACTCTAGAACTGTGATTTAAAATGTGTGCTAACTGTAGGCACGACATGCCATGGATAGCAGAGCCTCCTCTGCATTTTCTGGAGTGACTTTATCTTCTGATTACAAAGAAGTGGGGGCAGGGAAATGAACTGACTTGTGATTTCACCCATTTATAACCAGGATTTCTTTACTTGCATGATTGTTACACTTAAAGACACACTCAAGGAGACATCAGCTGTTCAGCTGAAGAGGACCAAAATGTACTCAAAGACAAAAACAAAAGCATACCCAAAAAGGACAAAGCCCAACCAAACACAAAAAAGGATGCAACAAAATAGTTTTTCTAACAGAGAAAAACCCCCTCTTGCTCAACTGTATCAGTTCAGTGAAAGTCATTCAGACCTCTTTTCATTTTAAGAACTGTTTTTCACAGTATGAGGCTTGGACAGATATTCTGTTCCAAATCTGGTTTTAAGATCTGAAGATATTACTACCCACGTTGCTAACAAGAGGTTACAATCTCCTAGGTAATTTTATCTCAAGTGGATTGATATTTCTCATCAGCAGGACTGGGTAGAAGTTTGCCTCTAATGGAGAAGCTGACTTTTAAAAAACCATCCCTCTGGAAAAACCAACACTGAGCGTCTGGTAACAGTTTCTGTCTGCAAATTTTAAAAAAAGCTGAAGAAATTTTTTCATACAATCAACCATAAAAATATACAACTCATTCCTGTATCTGACTAATGGAATGGGATTAGTTCTAGTTCTCATTATCGGCAAAATGTTGTGGTGGTGAGAAGTTGACACTGTGTTCCTGAAATAAAATACATTGATGGATGGCAGATCCATTGTTTGCTGGACCATGATGGTCTGGAAGCTGAGGTATGAGTCTCTCGGAAAAGAATGTCTGTAGATCACCTTCTTTAAGCATTCAGTACTAGCCACAGTCACCTACAGGGCATTACCCTGACCCAGTAAGGCCATTTTTGTTCTGCCAGTGCTGCTCTGTATTAGAGCCCTAAGCCAGGGCAATTAGTTATTCAGAAAGTGAATACTGGCAGTAAGTGAATACTGGCTTCAGACTCAGTCTGGACCACTTGGTTATTGCCTTTTATCCTTTTCTCTCTCTGCTGTTTTCTAGTCTTCTTAGAAAGAAACCAAAAGTTACCCATACCTTCCAAGCTGAACTGGACTCGAGGCAACTCTGGTTCAAAAACCAGTTCCTGCCACTTCTACCATGGAAGAAACACCATCATAGCACTATTAGTATTTCATTAGAGGTCACAAAACTCCTTTCCGTGCCTGGTACACCACCCCACAAGCAGACAGTAGGTGCATGTGATTGGCAAAGTATCCAGACCCTTTATGGACTGGCAGACAGGCAAAGCACTTGACCCATAGGCTACAAGTGGGCAGGAAGCCATTAAAAATACAAAGTCCCTGCCTCCTTGTGTATTAACGTGATGCTCCAGAGTGTACAATTAGAACAAACATTAACATAATCATTGCTTTTTAGGAGTCTCATTTTAAAGCAACATTTTTCTAGTAACACCTCTTCAACATCTCTCCTCCATTCAGCTACGAGGTATTAAACTGGGCCCAAGCCAGTAACAACAGTGGAGCCATCCCACCTGGCAGTCCCAGCAGCCTGCTCCATCAGTTCCCAGTTCCCACAAGCCTATTGAGCAACACATATAGAAAGAAAGTTGCAGCTGCAGCTCTGGCTACGCTCCACTCAGAAGGTATGCACTCCCCACTCCAAAACAGCCACAGCTTTATTAAAGTCCTCAATAAAAAAACTAGGAAAAAAGAGAATGAACCCCAAATTCATTAAATTCATTTAAACTTTTTCCAGTCACTGGGGAAGCTCCAGTCTGCATGATGACTACAAAAGCAAAGCATTTAAGAGCCTTGCCATGCAATCTGAATGTGTCTGTACAAGACAAAAATTCAAACCTTTCCTACTCAAGCTATCAATCAAAGTGAAGCTAAAATTACAGTTTAACAAGCAGGTATACATGTTTTAGTTAGCAAATGAGGCAAGCAGGGCACATTATTTTTAGTTGCAGTGATGAGGAAAAGAGTGAAAAATAGGAGGAGGAAGGAAGGAAAAATTGTTTCTCTCCATTTGGCTCAGGCTTCTGAAGTTTTAGTTAACATTGGCAGCATTTGGATATGATATGTCTTCTAATGGCATTCAAGAAGTCTCTTAGACTGAACTATTGCTGTGCATGTAATTATATTGTAATTTGGAGTGGGGTTTTTTTGGTGGGTTTTTGTTGTTTGTTTGTTTGTAATAACAAGCTAGAAAAGAACAATTGAGCTTGCGCCAAACTTGCCAATAAATTGTGAACTGTTTTATTAGGTGACCCCATGGGGCCAGGATGACCACGAACCACTGCTTTCTCAAGCAGATGCTCACCAAAATCCAATGTGCACCAACATGCATTTTCTCCTTGATTCCAAATGCTTTTCAGCTGAAACCACAGAAAACGTTCAAATTGCTTATGTCAAAGTCTGGATCAGCAATGAGCTGATTTTCTCTCTCTTAAATTATGGAAACAATTTGCCTAAACAGAGCCATTATTCATCTTCTCTAATACCATATAAAAACATGCCAGTTGCAGGATCACTAATCAGACATTTAGGCTGGTCCCTTGGACTTGAAGTTAGCCAAGTTTCCATTCTCTGCATTGGATCAGCAAAACAGCTTCCCATAACACTGGATGATGGAGGAAGGTATCCAATTTATCTTGCAGGTACAAATTGCTGAACATATCAACAAAAGTCACAAATACATTCCTACATTCCCAAGGAGCTCCAGTTCCAGCAGGGTTATGGTTGTTGTATGTTTTTTCTAAATGCTCTTTGGAAAAATACTCACCCTTCCAGCTTTAACTCTGCCCTCCATATATATACACATCACCACAAACACAGTCACAACAGGGTTAGGAACAAACAAGCTCCTCTCAGCACTTCTTGAAATGTAGAAGACCATGACTGTGGGTGCCAGAACTCTGTCTTGACCTCATCTTTTGGCACATTTTACTCCAAAATCACAATCCTTTACTCTGGCTAAGGTTTATCCATCCATATGCCTGGATAAGGCATAGCCAGCACTGAATTCAGGTCACAGAAGCTGGACATTTTTGCTAGAATTTCATTTAAACAAAGTTGTCCTCTGTTAAACCACTTATCAGAAACCACACAAGGCTGCCTTCTGAAAAAGTTGTGGCAGAACCCTTTTTGCCAAAGACAAGGTCACTGCTGAATGTAAGCTGTTTTTCATAGTATAACAACTTTCTTTTTACTAATGTTCAGTGGGAAAGACTCAAGGATGCCACTCAATCCATTTTCAAAAAAAATCAGCCAAACAAAACTGGAAGCAAAGGCTAGGCTGTCTCATGATATCAGAACATTCTGAATGCTATTCTCATTGGTCTGATGAATGGGGAAGGCGGAGGAAATCTCTTTTCCTTTTCCTAATTCTTTCCCCATGAGGAATAATTTCCCAAAGGAATTATTTAATCATAAATTACAGCTAGTAACTCAATGAAGAGGGGAAAAAAAAAGTCAGTAATGAAGAATCAACTTTTTGGTCCCAGCAGGGAACTGAAAGAAGCAGCTTTATTCTATTACTATTTAGCCCATCCTGGGGTGTGACTCATTAGGGCTTTCATGGCTCACCAGGATGTTTTGGTCAGTCTTTTAAGAACACTCCGATCTGTTTTCCTGTTGCTTTCAGGGCTCACACTGCATTTTCTTGTAGCTTCTAGCACTCTCCTAAATGCTGGAGGTGCTTGAGGTTCAAGACTGCACTTAGGGGTTAAAAAGGTCACTGAGCCAAAAGGAACAGCTATAGAGAGCTTTTTTTTCCCCACCAGAAACCACCCCAACATTTTCATTAAAGCAGAAGTTTGAATTTCTGAGCAGCTGCCAGTTCATGGGTGTGAACAGATTCAGCAGGGCAGGAGTGTTCTGCTGGAGAGGGTCTTGATAGCTTGTTGTGCTGTGCCCCTGAAAGACAAAGTGAAAAAAAAAAAGAGGGAAAAAGACCACAAGTGAAGTTTGTGGAAGAGAAACACGGGCAGGCTAGATGGCTGCTCTGACAAGAGACTGTTTCACTGAAGTGCGCTGAGTGCAGAAGGGTCTGGGGGTGGGATAAAGCCACTGTGTTTACTAACTTTTGATTTTTAACTCAGGGGGTTAGAGAATCCTGTCACAACTGGCATATGTCCTGGAAAAAACAAAACTTGTCCAGCCTGTGTTAATACAAACAGGTCCTGTCCCCAGCCAAAGCAACTCAGCAAGCAAAACAGCAGGGGCGAAACAGGAAAGTTTGAGAATGAAGTCAGAAGTAGGAGTTGCTGGGAATGGAAAAGTGACAGCTGAAAGCCAAGTAAACTACCTGAAGTAAAGTCAAAAGCCTCCATAAAGCGACTGTTCTCCCCCAAGCTATTCAAGCATCATATTCAAAGTGTTTCATTATCTTCTGAAACCTGGTGAGTTCACCTGGTGAGTTCACAGCTTGGTTAACTTGGTTAATTTTGACAGCAAATCTCACAGTTTAATGACCCTTTTGTCCTGTGTTGTCTTTCTCTGTAGGACAACAAAACAAGTGAAAGCAGGATCTGGGTATGGAGAAGAACAAAGAGGGGAAAGTGAAATGGAGAATTTCAATAACTTGGAGAGAAGCAAGAAATGTGATGGTCAGAAAAAATGAAATGTCTGATGTGGAAAAATAAGGATGACAGAAGAAGTGCAGGCTGCTGGACATGGCCCTGCAGGTTTCAAGATTCACAGTTGTTGGTTGGGGGCCTGAGAGCTGAGAGCTGTGCTGGTAAATTTGCATTTGGAGAGGGATCAACCCAGGACACAGGAGTACCAGAGAGGAGCACTCCCCCAGACTGGCCTGTGCTGCCACAAAGACCAATGCAGAGGCTGCCTTGGGATTTCATGACTGATTTGGTCGCAGGGAAATTCTGTTGCTAAGCTGCTCCAGCTGCAAACCTTAATAGTAACTGTTGTATACATCTCGTCTACCACATTTATCAGCCTGGAAAATTAAGAGATGAGGAAAACAAGCAATGCCATGCTATGCTTCACTGGGTCTTCCCCCTTAATGTGGAGTGTCACCAGTGCCAGCCACAATGAGTACAGGAAAGAAAATTTGGGCAGCTGCAACCAGACTGATTTGCACCCACTAAAAGTATTATGTTGGATACACAAGAGCAGTTTACTTGAACTCATCACAGTTGGAAATAGATCTGTTCTTCAGGAAGCAAAAATACCACAAAAGAGTGGGGGCTTTGTTGCCTCTCTATCCTTGGTGGACTCTTACTGTTGGATGTTTTCAGGGACCCCAGAATAACCAATTTCTTCCATATGGTGAAGCGTGGTACTACGAGCTTCCTGCTCCCATGGTTTTTGTTTTTTTTTTTTTTTCCAGACTGTATCCACTTGGTTTGAATTAACCCTGATAGCTTTGCCTAAATTGTTTTGGGTTTTTTTAAGCAAAAAAAACAGTCCAACTTTGGACTGTTTCCGAAGCAGAAGCTGTTGTTTGTGATTTTATGTTTACAAGATCCTTGCACAAGCAACTCCAAACCCCATGCTCTGGAGCAATGGCACAGCCTTTACATCAGAAGAGTAAAAACTCATGTAAAAAGTTACCCTAATTATGGGTAACTTGGGGTGTGGGCAAAAGAAATTGCAAAAGCAAAATTCTCCCTTAACAGTTCACACAAGCTCCACAGAAGTATCTAGCACAATTTCACATCCCCCAAGTTCACCCATGTTTGGCATGTTCCTGCTTTTTCTGATTTTCTGGTGAGAAAACACAAAGGATCCTGGGCGAGGGGGCGGGTGTCTGTATCCAACTGACAGCTAGGTAGGAAAGAAGGAAAGACAGAGATTTTACTTACCAGCAAGTAGCACTGTGCTACACCCTCACACACAATGTAGAAATGGACCAGACATGTATTCAATGCTTTTTATAAACACCCTTAAAGCCAGTTCTGCAATTATGATATGAAGGAATTGCCAGCGTTTAATTCTCCCTGGTTCCATGATGTATTTCCAGCAACACAAGAGTTAAACAGGCAGCAGCTGAGCTGAAAACAGGGACCAATTGTTTGGATGCAAGACAATAGGCTACAGAGGGAGATGTGGCTACACAGAGAGATCCTGTGATCTGGACTTGGAGAGAGTGTTGGGGAGAAAACAAAAGAAATAATAATGAATTGTAGCACTTGGGCTTTTCAAACTTGGTACAATCATTAACTGATGAGATTAACTTGAAGACAAAGTCCAGGCAATGACAGTATAGGTAAAGAAATGAACTCAGGGAAACATCTAGCCAGGAAAAGGAGAAAGGAATTTGCTCTGGAGAAAGACCCTGTTGGCCACAAAATGTCAACCTGCTCTGGGGTACACCTTCAGACAGCTACCTCTGGGAATCTGCTGAGAAGCTGAGCACAGCAGTGGAAGCTTACAGAGGCGATAGGTCAGGCTCCTCTGCCAGCCACTGGAACAAGATTATTTCACATATGGCTTCTGGGGTAAGCAAAAGGTCCTAAGCAAGGAGCCTGAAGAGCCGTTGAACTGCCGTACTAGCATAGATAAATGACCTGTTTGTTGGGCTGTCCTGGGAATGTCTATCCTGAATGCAGGGCTCCATGCTAAGGGAATTTGATAGTATTAATCCTGGATCAACTGCTATCTATTTTTTTCACCCACAGCTGCAGAAGGAAAGTTCTGACCTCGGTGTGCTGATGGAGTGGAAACATCACCAGTGAGCTCCTAGAGAATGCTGGTGGTCTCTTCCCCACAGTAAACCTCTCTTTCTCTACCTCTTTCCCAGACAGTGGTGACCTATCTATAGGATTAACTTAGTATTTCAGTGGAGTGTGGTTAACAGGTTTGTACACCACATTGTCAAGGGAGGTGTGTACAAGTCAGAAGAAGAGAAGAATTGGTATTGATGATCTGATAATCTCCACAAAAACAGGAAGGAAGGATAGATTAATCTGTAAAAATACAGTATGTTTGGAGCTGAACTCAGTAAAAAAATCTGGTTTGGTTTACTTTCTCATCTTCTATGGCTGCATAGGTAAAAGTCTGCTTGTTTTGCAGAAACATCCACAAAAAATATTTGGATTCAATGACCATTTCAACATGACTATTCAAAGAAAGTGGAGTGATGGAGAACAATCTGATAGGAATTATGGATTTATATGGCACATAATAGAGAGAACTGTACAATAACTGATTGGTTGGCTCAATAACTGGCCAGGAAAAATAGAAAGGGGGAGGAGGGAATCTATTTCAGATTGGCCTAAAGTGATTTTCAGTTATTCCCACCAAAATGGAAGGAAAAAATCTGAAAAACTTGAGAATTTCAGTCCAGAATAGAAGCCTGGAGCTGACTCCCAAACTGCAGCTGCTGAGCAGAGCTACAGCACTGCCAGTTCTTTGGCTTCTTGCCTAATAGTTTCAAGAAAGAATTTATATCAAAACCCATTGCTAATACAAGTCATATTTTAAACATTTGATCAGCAATTAAGCTTTGACTTCTCAAGAACTGACAAGTAATTCACAGTCTGTCCCAACAAACTTGGTGTCATTGAAAACATTCTAGGCTAAGGATACCAACAATGTTACCAGCATCGTTTCTGTCATGCCAAGAGTTATATTAAAAAGAAACCCATACATAGTTTGGAACAAGAAGCATACGGAAGTGATTTAGACACATACAATTGTTTGGGTGAGGTTTGTTTTGTTTTGTGATGTCTTTAATTACAAATCCACAGGAGATCAATGCAAGTATCAAAACCATCATAATGAAATATTTAACCTCCTGGCTGGCTCAAGCAACAGTCATGACTACAAGATGCTGCCACATCCAATCCCTGTGAAGAAACCAAATGGTAAACAGACACTACACTGCTTGTCAGGCTGCAGCCTTCTCCTCTGAAACCAAATACCCATAGAGACAAGGCAGAATGAACAGGCTGTTATGATCATTTATATAAAATCACTGAATATTAAAATGACAGATGATTGTGCTTTACTATTTGCAGTCACTTGTCCTTCTACTGAGTTCTTCACTTGAAGATCAAAACCTTATTAAAAGCACTACTAAATGAGGTCTCAGAGCACTCCAGCATGAAAGACATCTAAAATCCTTCACTTCTCAAGTCAGGAAGCTCAAAGCAGACAGCCTAGCTCTAAAATTAATTTGTTTCAACTTATACGGCACATGGGCTATTTCTCAGGGCTCCAACAAAAGATCAGTACATTGTGTAGTTTTGAATTATTTTGACCCAATTAATCTCTTCTAAGATCATAAAAATAACAACACAGCATGCAGTTTGGAGCTGGAAAATGAAAGCATCTGCCATTAACCCATTTTTCCTGGAGCTTTACTTGCCCCTCCCAAGTCCTGTCAAGGGCTGAGCCTGGTACAAGGGAATGCTACTATCCTGCATATTCCCTCTCACCCCTATTTCTTCATCCACTCATGTTCACCTGCCTTGTACTGTAAACAATTGAACAAACTGGTCTAGAAAAATTAGACCGGAGGACTTGAAACTGCCATGCAACAAAATGACAGTTTGCTTTTGTACCTGCTACTATAAAATCAAAAATACAAGTAGAGTCTTAAGGAAGTAAGTACTTTTAGTAATGTGAATTACTGAATAAAGCTGCATTTACACAAAATAATGGTTCTAATCACTTCTTACTACTAAAGATTTTCAATATTAATTCTGAAGTGTGATCTGCCTTTTAAAGGATGTTGTGCACCATGAGCAGTGGATGGCACACAAGCACACACACCTTTTTGCACCCATATATGTCTTGAAGCACACTCATGCTTTCATGGAAAGGAATGGTGGTGAGACAGGAGCAACCTGATGACAGTGTGTGACCCAACACCTCAGCAACAGAGTGACAGCTTCACACCTGCACACAGACAGCAGTCCAGTGGTACTACATCACCTGCCAGTCTGCAGTCACAGCTTTGCTCTCACAAGGGAATACAGAGGAAAAATTGTGGTTGTACACAAGCATTTTTGCTTTGGTAACAAAATCTGGGGTGCTTTGGTAACAAAATTTAGTGCTCCTCATTATGTCAAGCCTGTGGGGCAACACTGCAGAGGAGCTGTGAGCTCAGGCTCAGTTTTAAGAGTCTAAGTCTTACTCACAAAGCCCAGATAACAAAATCAGAAACAGCCATTAAATAGTGAGACAACTTTTATGTCTCACTCACACATAGGACATAAAACATGTCAAAATTATTTTGACAAATCAGGGAAGGCCCAGGATATCCTGCTTGAAAGCATCTCTGAGACCGCTTGGCAAATGTGTACTCTTGCTCTCCTGAGCAGAGAGCACATTCCTGGAGGCTTTGGCAGGTTCAGTGTCCCTGTAGAGACACCACTACCATCACCGGTATTTACAACACACACAGACTCCCAGGGCAGATCACCCCCTGCCCAGTACCAAGGAGAACACAATAGCCTTTCTCACCCAGGATGCACACAGCACTGCTTGGTCCTGCCTAGTGCTGCATGCCTTTGAACATCATTAACTTCAGAGAAGACTGGAGGCATGCTGTTGGGCCATTTCAGTCTGAACATACAGGTTTTTGCCTTTGTCCACGTACTAAACCTTTCCTTATTACCCTGTTGTAGGACTGGCACCTTTAGGAGCCTCTTGTTCTGTGTGGCAGCACCTGGAAATCTTCTACTGTCTTTAACTTTCTCTGTGCCTTTGGTTCTCCCCATCTTTTCAGTTAAGCCCAGTGCTAATCTTCCTTTGTTCCAATGTGACTAAGGGCTGGCTCTTCTCCTCTTACCTTGGTCATTGTGCAGCTGATTCTCCATGAGGAAAAGCAGAAAAGTGAGTGGAGTGCCACAGATGGGTGCTAAAAGTGCACCAGGTACCCTGTTGGCCTTCCATTCAATGCAACTCAGTGTGTCATTGCTCAGATTTCATTTCCACCAGATGCTTCCCTCAGGCCCTCTATTTCCCTCCACAGTGAGGGAGAAGACCTCCTGTAGGAATAGGAGGGCTCTGCCTGCGGGTCCTGGGGAGGCAAAAGGAAACAAGAGACAGAAAACAATAAAAGGATACTCAGGAATCTGCTAAATGCCAAGGAAACAAACAACAAATGCATTGCCATGTCCTGAAGCCCACAAAACAGGGCTTTCAGTAACCAGAATTACTGGGAATGTTCACAGGGCTGCCTCTTCCAAAAAAAATCTTTTGTGAACATTGATACTTACCTCTATTTTGATATTTTTAGGTCCTTATGTCTGAGCTGATTTGTTCACTCTGAATTCAGCTGTTGGCCAGTCAAGCAAAAGCAGGTGGGAAAATCATGCTTCTCTGAAAAAAGAGAAACTACACTCCCAGTTTGTCCAATGCAACAGTGGCAGAGGGATTCATTGCAGAAGTATACTGCTAACACTCAGTACTAAATCAGTGCTCAAATGTCTTCAGTTAATGAATATTTTATTATTATTTTTAAAAGAGTATAGAGAGTATGATTTTTTAAATTTCCAGGATCCACTTAAGTTCAGAGCAAAAACCTTCTCAGTAAAGGATAACGTTAAAGTTCTTTATTGTCTAACAGTCTCATCTAGAGTCAAAAATACCTTTCTCATGCACATCTCAATGTCTGTTCTCCACCTAGCACTACACAAGGTTTAAAAACTGTCCAAGTTCACTGTGCATGTTGTATGACAGGTGTTTGCAGAGAAAGCCAAAATGATCTCATATGTGCCAGTCCTTCCAATAAGCACTTACACCACGTCAGCTTCAGGTGATGTTGAGTTTTATATTCTGCCAAGGCACAGATGGACAAAGCACACCTGCAGTCTTTAATGGGTATGCTTCTTGAATATCTTAGGACAGCTTTGGTTCGCTTGCGTCTGGTGCTTATGTCTAGAATAAGCTCAGGATGTTAAACAAATGCCTATTAAACCATCTCTTCAGGTAGAAGTTGAGGAGTGCCAACGTACATTAGATTGTGGGATACTATATCACAAAGATTTACATATTAACTCCAGGCTTGTGTTATAATATATTGCAGTAGTCCTTAGAGTCATGCTGCATGACCTACCTGAAATTGCCAAGGCGAAATCTGAATTGAGAGTCCTAATTAATTTACTTTTCAAATTTTTACATTAATGGCAAGTTTGAAAAGGTCAAGGCAAGGTAAGATTTTATGAAATAACTGTTTAAAATAGTCTCTGGGTTATTGTGTTTCATTTCTGTAAGATGACTAGACCTGAAACTGGATTTTTACCTGAACTTCACATCAATGTTTTTATGCGATTGTCTTCCATCCGTTGCTGTGTGTTATGCACACACTTGCACAAACTTTGTTGTAACACAAAGTCTTCCATCATTGGGAGATTGTTTCTCTTTTATTGGTGTTCCAACCCAAATCAATGTCCCAGGAAGAGATCCAATTCACATTCTCTGTGTCCCCATTTCTGCTCCTGACAGAAGTTGTATAACATTAAGTCTTCAAATGCTCAGCACTTGCATTGAGTGCATTTGAATGGATACTGTGATATACAGTTCCCTGCACAGCACATCACATTGATTTTGTCAGCAGTTACTTCTGATGCCAGGCAAAGAGCTGACTGCAGTATCTAAGCTCCATTTCATAGAAACTTGATGTCCCTTTTCATTCTTGCATTTGAATGACTTCTACCTCTGGAGCAGCTTGGCACATCTTTGGGCATCCCCAGATGAAGTCTTTCAGTTCTGTACTAAAATGAGGCCACCTACTTTTCTCTTCAGGACTTGCCACCACAGTGTGGGATAGAATTATTTCCTTTGATGATTTTCTCGTAGGAAATTCCCAGTCAGTAAAGATGTAAAACAACAGAAACATTCATCTTTAGCCAAATAACCTCTAGACTCATAACAGGAGTCAATGATCTCCTGGTACAGCAAAAAGGAAGTCAATAAATGAGGGCCATTAAGAGGGTCAATAACAGCATATAAGGAAGAGAATGGTGTTAGTCATCACTTTGATGTTGAAATGTTCTTATACTTTTCTCTAAAGCTTCTAAGAAACACCTATTTTGCTGGTACTGAAGACCACACAGAAGCCATCTGCATTATGAAAGACTTTTCAAAGAGAAGCCTGAAGTAACTCTCTTCTCATCACCTTTCATTCACCAGAAAACCATAGGACAGAAGCATTTGTGTGTTTCATGGCATCCATCAGCTGTATATTGCTGTAGTCAGGGAAGCCTGCCCTTACCTCTAGTCTGTCAGTGTGTTCCATTTATCCCACGTGGGGTCACTTGAGCTCATTCCTTGGTTTTCATCTCCTTTCCTTACTTGATGAAACTAAAGCAAAGTGACAGGTACATAGATACTAAACAGCACGACTGAGCTGGACTTTCACAGGACTCAGACATTCTGATAGTGCTCTTTTAATTTAGTCAGCTTCTTTGAAGATGCAGTCACCTGAGAATAAGCCCTTGATTTCACCATGTGGGCTCTTGGAGGTGGCACAGCCTTTGCCTCTGTATAGCTCCAAGCAGGAACCCACACAGAGTGAAGCTGCAAGATATTATATTTGTGACTCACAGCTTTTCCTCAGCATCCACAAGAATTCACAGTTTGGTGACCCCAGACAAGCACAGCATTTGGTTTGGAAAGGGGATCTGGAGACCTGGGACTCTCTGGCAAGGATTTCTCCAAGAGGATTTCTCCTCTCCCAGAGATCAGGTACAATACCAGGTGGCTAACGGGAAGTCCACATCTCATTCTGAATTATGGGGTTCTCCCACATCAGGACATGTAAGGTTCACGGGTTGGACTTAAAATCCTTGCTACTCTTCATACTTTCCACATAGAAAGCTTTCAGAAGAGCTTTTAGCCAAGTTTCAAAAAAGAAATCCTATAATGGTACCAGCCACTTGAGATAGGAAGAAGCATCATCACAGTTTTTACACAGCTCCCCTAAATTCCTGCAGACTGTGGCTGGGAGGAACTGCACAGGTGCTTATTTGGCCCTAAGACTTAGCTCCTCACCTGCAATTAGAAGCCATTTCTAGAAATTTCATATACAAAGGCAAATTAAGAACTCCATAAAAAAATCATCCTAGTTACCTGTGCTGTTTTGAGCTTCCATAAGTCTGTTTGCCCCTCACCATGGAGGTAAGCCATGGGTGAGTTTGGGATGTCTTTGGAGATTTGATATGGTGGGAAAATGGAGAAGTGCCATTTCTCAAGTAGATTCAAGCAAAACCAAATAATTTGTTGATGTAAATTAAGGTAGAGCACTTGATTTCAGTCACTAGCCAACAGGCATGGGGTAAAAGTTGCCACTGGTGTCCAATCGAGGACCCACCTGCCACTATCCCTGAGGCCTGCACTGAGCTGAAAACAGGGGAATGCAAGATAGGAAACGAGGGAGAAAAATACAACACACGATCCTTTGCATTATATCACACATGTTTGTGCTGACTTCAGGGTCACTTAATGAAGCCTCAGCTGGGTAGGCCTCTGACCCCAGCATCAGCTCTCCTTCAGTAGGTGGCACAATGCACATTGCACCACAGGCTCTTGCATATGGTCCTTGTATAACGCTTCTAAGTTGAAGAGGCCCCCAACAGACATTAAAAAGCACTTGATAATTAAAGTGCATATGATGCTCCACAGCCCTCCACTTCACAGTCCTACCCTGCCCATCCTGCCAGCCATAAGCTTAGTTCCCAGCTCTTGCTTATGAGTCCCATACCTCTATTTTTCAGCATACTGCTCACATTAATTTTATGAGATCTCTGCATAGGTCTGAAAGCTGGCCTATGTTGAATCACATTTAATAGGGCCAACAGCACATGCAGCTCAATATTTTTTTTTTAAGTTCAGACATGTGTTTCTCTGTCTGTCTGCCCTCTTACCCTCTTCATTTCTCAATATGCTGCAATTAAATTAATGACTGAGACTTCCAGATTCCCAGCTCTGCAATTTTAACTGCAGCACTTGCCTACACTGACTTCACAAGCTTGCTCTATTGTCTGGTCATGAAGGTCTGCTAATCTGCCCATGAACCCAAACTGAAACCCTGATACTTTGCTCCTTACCACTTTCACAACTTTATTTAGTTTTAATTTTATTTTTTTTTTATGACTAGATTTATAAAATCACAAATGAAAATGAAAAATAAAAGAATAAAAAACCCCCCAACAGCTGTTTTGAGACCTTTGAAGTAGCTGAAATGTATCTTACAAGCAGCAAATGCTTTTTGGAGGAAAACCTAGAAACTTGAACAGACACTTAGCAGCCTTCTGTCAACCAGGCAGGCACTGGTGAAGCATGTACCAAGAATACCCATCTGAGCTGAATTTCATTTACTAGTAAACTATGTTTTTACTAAGGAGGAAAAAGGGAACCTGAGAAAGAGTTAAGAATTTCCTCTTGTCTCATTACTGGTGACCTTCCATTAGTCACTGAAAATGAAACGGCTTGTAATGGGATCTTGTGGTTTCCATGGCTCTAAAAAAGCCATTTTTATGAGGTTGCTGCTTGATGACTCTGATGAGTCACACCTCATGAAAACAAAACAAAAAAAAAAGGCAGATGTGAGAGCAGCCAGCTCCAGCAGTCAGGGGCATATGAATGGTTCTCAGAGGCCTGTCTCAGTGAGGAGCACTGTCAAAGGCTGGGAAACAGGTCCACCCTGGTCTCAGAGGTCCAACCCAGCACTGCTGGGGATGCTGCCAATACACGCTCACTCAGTGTCAGGGAGAACAAGTGGAGCCACGTTTACAAAAATGTTGAGGAGGAACAGAGGCAACTTCTCAGCACACATTTGGATTTTTTGGAAGCAGCTGTATCAGACAGCACAGCAGCCATCACAAAATTACACTTTTCTCTCTCTTACTATGGTTTACTATAGCACCCACAGTAATCTAGATTCATAGAATCATTTAAGATAGAAAAGACATCTAAGATCAAGTCCAACCATTAACCCAGTACTGTCAAGTCCATGTCTAAAGCATGTCCCCAAGCATCACATCTACACTTCTTTTAAATACCTCCAGGGATGGTGACTCAATCACTTCCCTGGGCAGCTTGTTCTACTGCCTGACCCTTCCCCAGCTTCACTGCCCGGACCTGGGCACACTCAAGCACCTCATATCCAGAAAGAATAAAACACCCAGAAGAAAATTAAAAGGGTAAAAAAACAACTCCCCCTGTTTCCACCACCACTAAAATAATTTCAGAACCATCATGCTACCTTAAAGGTTTTGGATAAGCCACATACAGCTATTTTGCATGTACTGCACACATTAACTGATGTGATAATGCTCACTTGCAGCTGCTCTATGTTAAGTGTACCTACCTGTATTATCTATCAAAAAGATGGAATTTCTTTTTAGGAGGAACTTAATACAGTAACACTCCAATGATATATGTGAAAGAGGTCTTGAACTATTTAATATTATGGAAAATTTTAAATACTTTTATAGAAATCAGCCACTTGAATTCAAGCAATTTCTGCTGATGACTGGAGCAGAAATAATATTCCTCCAGCTTCAAGAATGGCAGTAAGGAAAATCTGAAGAACTACAGACTGGTCAACTTCCTAGTCTCTAGGAAGCTGATGGAGGCAACTGTCCTGAAAAGCATTTGTAAACACATGAAGGCTAAGAATGTGATTGGCAACAGTCAGCATGGATTTAGAAAGGAAGAATCTTGTTTAATCAATCTAGTAGCCTTGTACAATGTCATACACTTTCTTTGGATGTCTGAATTCAGTTTGGCACTCCTTGCTCACGCATACAGGCTTCCTGCCACTTTTGCCTGATTTCCTATACTTTCATATGGTCCTTTCCTCAGCACTCATCACTCCTGGACTCCTTTTCTCTTTGCAGCCGTATTCCATAGGATTCTTCCAAGCAGATCTCTAAGGAATTGTTATGAATGAGTGTTAAGAGATCGCTTAAAGAATCATTGGCAAAGGCATCAGTAAAAACAGGTTTGATATAAAAGCGACAGCACAACAAATTTTGTTGGAAAGACTCACTCTGCTACTTACTAAATGGGTAAGGCACACTGAGGAAAGGCAACTAACTAAAATCCCAAGTCAATCAATCCAAACCAAAATAAACCAAAAATTGTGCATGAGTGTGTGTGTGACAAAAGGATAGAAAGGGTAAGGAAAAAAAGGAATATGGTCTAAAGGCCTGATATCACTCAACAGCATTTGAACTTAGCAGTACTTAACATTTAATTTAAACTTAACACTTCAACAACGGAATCATATAGGATGTACTGTATCACAACAGTAACTTATTTATAGGCCTAACTTACTTACTATCTGAAATACTTAAGAATCTAAGAGAGCAGCATTTCTCCCATTGATGTACCATATGCACACTTGCATGCACACAGACATAAGGAGCCTGCACAGGGTACCTATAAAAAAATTCTCCTCAAAGGTAGTGAAATACTTCGGAAGCCTTTGCATCTACTCAATGGGCAAAGAGTTGAGGCTCAAGAAGTGGGCTTCAAGATCTGTCCTTGTTTGGCAATCCTCTGAGTGTAGCAAACCTGAGAGGCCCCACTCAGAGGGAGGTTGCTGGTCACAGCTCTTTGCTGTCTAGGAGAGCTCAAAGCTTGGACTGCCCTTAATTGGGCTGCAAGAAAGTGGGCTTTAGTCATAACCATGTTTCATCCTGGCTGCACTTCGGGTCAAAAATTTTCTTTGAAAGTGTGAGAACAAAAACATTATACCATTCAGGCAAAAAAAAAAAAAAATTTTCTAAGGCTGTTCATAAAATAAAAAAACAGGCTGGTTAGAGAGCAAAAGTTCTGGAAGCACAAAGTGTTTCTGATAAGCTCAAGAGGAGCTGAACCCAGGTGCTCTTTGTCAAGGTTGAGGCCTAAGGAGCATTTCTTAGATCACACTGTGGCCTGAAAAAGAAGGGGGAAGGGGAGGATGCACCACTGCAGGGATGTATTTTGCTCTCCTGAAATCCAGGGCTGTGATCCTGCTTTGTGGCCTGCTCCCTCCTCTTAGGGTCTTCAACTCCACAGCCCCATGGTCCCTGCAGGCAGGTCTGCCTCCGGCCCTCCTGTCACCAACCAGTTCTTCCTTGTTCATAGAATCAGGTCCAGCAAAGAACCTTTTCTTGTTCGCTCGTTACTTGTTTGTACAGCATCATATCTTTGCTCAATACTGTTCTGCATCGATGGAAATCTCCCTGTGAACACTGTTTTGAGTTTGCAGCATTGACAGTGAAAGCTGTTCTCAGTAGGCACGAATGCCAGGAAGCCACATGCTGCTTCACTTTGTTTCCTGACTGTACCAGCATAACTCTTAAAAATGAGACTTTTGGCACAAATAACCACAATTGCACTGACAGGATATTCTATCATCACTGTGTAAAATGTGATGTTTAGTGAAAACTCTGCCGGATGTATCTTTATAATTATTCACACAAAGAAAATCAAATAAAAGAGGAATGTTAAGGTTCCCATTCAGAAAAGCACTGAATATTCCTTTTAAGCTCTTTTTTATACCAACCTGAGTTTGGCAAAATATTAGCATGTGTTAGCATGCATGTTTGGCAAAAGTTAGCATGCTCAAGCCCTCTGTCTAACGTAAGGTTAATAGAAGTTAAGATTAATGTTTTACCATCCTCCTTCAACTCTACCATGAGATTCTAAGCATTCTTTAAAATATCACCTCTGCAGCACTGTCAACAGAAAGCAATCATTTTGGCTGCCCAAACTGAAATACCTAAGAGAGAGAGCCTTTGTTTCCAAGGATAGGTGCCCAAAACTCTGAACACAAGACAGTTTTAAAGGAATTTAACTGGAGTTCCAAAAAAACAAAGGCAAGGAAAATCACTAAATAGCTATGAAAAGTAGTCTGTAACTTCAATGTTGCCTGATTTTTAATGGTTGAAAATTGGAATCTTAATGTTATAGTAATAGTACATTTTTACATTTTCAGTAGAAACAGATGGAATAATGTTGCTCATGTTATGCCAACACTATGTTGTTACTTAGTCTTTATTAAAATTGCTCCAAGGCAAAAAAACTGTATGCACAAAGGTAAGGGGTGGGGAAAATTGGCAACTGCCTTGGACATTCAGGCTTGAGTCCTTTAACTCTGAGCCAGCTCTGTGCTTCATTGAGAAATCCCCACAGCTTCATGAAGAGAGAATTGGAAGGGAAGCTGGGTGCAGGGTACTGAGTGAACTGTGCCCATAAGACCCTTGTCCTGCCAAAGGCAGTGGGGACACACAAATAAAAAGGAACAACAGGAGAAGGGCTAACATGTACAAAATCAAGAAAACCAAGCTTCACAAATTAAAGCAGCAGAGAGAAGTACAAGAAAAATGAGATGGAAAGGACATTATTGAATTATCATCAGCTTATCTTTAAATCCAGGAAAATCCCCCAAACTTTCCTTCCCTATCTTGCTCAGAAATTAATCCCAGTTCTGACAAATGGGATGCCGAGCAGATAGGCACCTGTGTGTGTGTGTATACATATATACATGTGTCTTGAATATGTGCTTCTACAGTATGATCCACAGCCACTGAATCAGATGGAACCATTCCTATTTGGCTTCATCAAGTTTTGGATCAAGTCCCCAAACTCTGTGATTTAGCTTTGGGTTTAAAAAAAAAAAGACAATAAAATGCCAGATTAATTTGCATTCTGAAAAATCTGAGCTGATCTGCTGCGAGGGGTGGAGGGGACAAAAAAACCCCAAAACCCAAACCAAAACAACCCCCCTCCAACTTTTAATCTTCCAACCATGTAAATGCCCTCAATTTACTAACATTGATTTCCCTTTGCTTATATTAAGAACTTTTATGTCCCAAAAAGAAGCAGTAAAAACATTTCCATGATAACCATAAAGATCACTGAAAAGAAAATAAAGTTTTCTGTTTCATTACCTTTTCTGTGTGGTAATCAACTACAGAGGAAGAACAGTACAGGTTCAATTAAGTAACTAAATAAAAAGGAATTAAAAGCCACAGGAGATCTTTATTTTACTTATGTTCAAGTAGGGTCCAACTCCAGGCTTCATTGACTTGTTTGTACCACATAAAGGGGTTTAATTTCTATGAACCAGTCTGTCAGCATTAGCTGATCATAATTAGGGAAATGGGGTTAGAGAAAACAGAGGTACTGAAAATAGCTATTCCCAAGTGTAACCTTCCCTCCTCTCTGCTTCTTTCCAAATGGGATTATCCTGGGCTCTCAGCACACAGCAAAGTAAAAATGAACCGCTCAGTAAAACAAAGGTTTTTCCCTTTGAAACATAAGATACAACTCAAGAAAACATTGAATGCTCTGTCCCAAATTAGCAAGTGTCTGAGCACATACTCACCTTTAAGCACTTGCTTAGATGTTACACTGACTTCAGGTTTAGCATCTGCTTATAAAAGCTCTCTGTGTCTTGCAGAATTGCAAGTTCATACTAAGTGGTGAGAGATTCATCTAAAAAGGAAATAGGAATTTTTTTTTTAGAACTTGAAAAAATATAGCTGTGGGTTTGGTTTTGGATTTCTTATTTTGAAGTCTAGGTTCTTATTTTAGGCAAATAACTCATGACTTCATTATAGACAGTCAGCTTCACATGGGCAAAAACAAAGCTCCTGGAGATGTATGCAGTATTAAATTTGTGCAGATAGCTGAATGGAAAATTTCAGAGGAACTGGCACCTATGGGATGCTTTGCCAATGGAAAACAGTTCTGTGGGAATCTTGGATTACATATACATGTATGCCAGTGCATACACACACAAAAAAAATTATCACAGGAAAATAGGGCATTTTACTTCAGGCAATAGCAGAAATTTTAGAGATTCAAATGAAGCCATTGTTTCATCCACAACCTTTACAAATACTGGCTGGGACTCACCACCTCTAACCCCTGAGGCCTCATAGTCACTGGTCCCAGGCTATGCCAGCCATATGAGTGGGTGACTGGGGGTGGCACCTAGAGGGGCAAGTGGACTGTCTCTGGCACAGCGTGGCACACCAAAAGACCCAAAATGTCTTTCCATCTCCTCTGTCTGCCCTTGAACCTGCAATACACTTGTTCAGCTTCATCAGCGACCTGTGGCATCCCTGTTTAGCCATAGTTCACTGTCCCCCTCTGCAGCACGGGCCCTCAGGGCTCAACATGCCTGCAGCCAGCCCTCTTTCCCACCCTCTCTGACCATCAATTAAAGAAGAGCCCAAGGCAAGAAAGCACCACCCCTGGTATGGCAGCTGATGCTCCACCAAGCATTCAACTGGGCCATATAGAGAAAAAGAGAGATTGTACCATCATGTTTCATGAGCAGTCAGTAGAATTGTACATATGACCAAGAGCTGCACCTCCAAAGGGCACAATATGAGAAAAAAACACTCTCAGAGATCTGTTTGCAAAAAGATAGCTTGGTATTGCTCATAAATTAAGCCACGCTATTTCACTGCCAAAATATTCAACAAATTTCTTTTTTGGGCTGCTCATTTTTCATTCCTTCAGGCTACGTTTAACTAAGTAATCTCCCTATAAATCCTGGCTCCTGCTGCCATTCACAATGCAGTGGGTCTTGTTTAGAAATTCTTAGAATCGGTGCATTCCTGATACATGACAATCCTTTGACTTCTTCCCTTTTGAAAGGAACAAAATGGAAATCAGTCCTTCTCCAAGTTTATCACAAGGGCAGCCAAACACTGATGTTATACAGTAAGATCTTGTACTGGGAACTAGGCAGCTATTTTAATCAGCAGGCTTATTTCACATCTGTCAAGGACAGTATATTTAGAACTGGACAAGCTATTTCTTTACTGCACCTCTGATCTAAAAAAAATGACCCAAGCACAGCAGTTCTGTGATGGACTCTTACACACTTTGGCACTTTCCTTGTGGAAGAGTTTAGATAACACACCAGCTATCAACAGGGCCAGGATTTAAAAACAGTAAATAAATGTCTATGGCACACAGAGCTGGAGCCATCACTACTGTTTAATCAATCATGGCTATTTAATCATACCTTCTAGGCACCATCAGATTTGAGTGAATCACTCAGGTCAAGGCACCTAAATAAGGCAAGCTCTTTTGTCACTGCTTACCCACCCAGAGTAAAGCATATGTGAACATGATGGAAGTGATGACCTCTGAGCAACTGACAGCAAACAGAGCAGGAAAGCTCTCCTGAGCCAGAAAGAAGGAAGAGCCTCTTTAAGCTAACCTTCCCAGCCACGCCACCAGGCAGTACTACAGTGGGCTGCCAGCCTTTTCAGAAGTGCATGTGCCCTCTTTGAGCATCAAAAGAAGCTGAAAGATTTTGTAAAGACCTTGCCTCCAAACTAGCTGTCCTTACCACAGTGCAAAGGTGAGAAAAGCTAGGTGGCAACCAGCCTCTGCTTAAAATTCAGGCTTTTTGGTTAGTTGATAAAACAGGAATGGAGCAGATGTGAAAACAGGGTCCTTAGTGAGTGCTGGCAGCATAAAGAGTCTGCAGTGTCTGCAGAGATGACTGGGGAATGTCCATTTAGGGCAGTAAGTCATTCCATGTCCCACTGCTTGGCTAGAAACACCAAAACTAGTGTGGATTTAGCCACCAGAAACAAATTGCTACTGCAGCATTTCATTGCAAGAAGTTTTCTTTCTTTTTAATCAGCCATTTGGATAATAAAAGGATTAAAAATGAAAGCATTAGTATCCAGCATATTCTAAGACACCAGAAACCTTACCATCAGCCTCACCCAGCCTGCCATATGCCTCGTCTCACCAGCTGGAGCTCTGGCCTACAACCAGAAGAGGAGATGCTTGCACTATGAACAACAAAGGTCTTTGCAGCCTGTGCACTGCCTGCAGGGACTACAGCTTGTCTGCTGCAGCTTGGGCACAGAGCTGCCTTTAATGTCAAGGCAAAACACAGACAGTTGGCACTGTATCATCTTTCCCATTCTCCTCACTAGGAGCTGAAGAGCTTGGATTTGGGACTTCCTGTAATCAAAAATCTAGAGTCTAAGAGCCATTTGGACTTGCATCCTATTGATAGTAAGGCAGTGAGAGGAAGCATCACCCTCTGCACTCATGCAGACTGTCTGTCCTTTGAAGGACTTCTCAGAATGCTTTGATAAGTATTAGGGTAGAAATAAAATACTGAAGCACAATGCAATCTGAACCAATCACCACCAAACAGGAGTCTACAAGGACTTCCATATACTTCCTACTTCACCGCTCTTCTACTTTTTTATGTTTTATGGCAAGGAGAAAAATAAAGCTAAATTAGGAGTTATTGTATGGGATATGCCAGTGGACAAACTGCTTAGTAAGGCTGAAATTAAATGACTTGGTCATTCACCACACAACCACCTAGGGACTGCTCCAGACCCATCCACCACAACTCTTCAGGGTACCCCTCTCTAACTGCTGTTCAGGGAGAACTGCAGAGAGACCATGGCAGATAACCACCTGTCAAAAAATGCAGGAGCATTAAAACAAACAACCCCCAAAAAACCAACCTTATACCTCCTGCTCTCATCATAAGCCATAGATGCTTAACAAATCCCTGGGGAAATCACCTTTATGACCCTCAGAAGCTTGTGTTCCTCTAGGGTGCTGAGGACAACAAAAACCCCCACGTGCTAGCCTGAGGAGTAAATTCCACCCTGATCCAACTAGCAATGTCACCAGGAGAACGACAATCAGTCAAAACACCTCCTATGCCTTCCCCTTACAGTCTCATCCCCAGGCTTGCCCTGGAGGGGACAGCAATATTGCCCCTTGCCTCACCTGATGTAGCATAAGCCTCAGCCCTGGACTGCCCTGTTCAGCACGGCCCTGGCTTTGGCCTTTTGGAGGGCTGCAATGCAAACCTGCACTTCTGCTGTTGATTTAATATTCCACTCCTCTGCTCCCTCTCCTTTTCCTGCACATCAGCTCCATTCCTCCCATGCATGTCTCACTTTCCAGCTCAGTCCTTACTATCTCCTTCCCATCTTGCTATTCATCCACTTTACCTAGACAGATCACAACCACATAGTCATGGGAGTCACCCTTCACCCTCTCTATGGAAGTGCAACACGAAGTGTCACCTACATTTCAGTGACTTTTTTATACTGCAGCTGCAAACTGCAGTCTCAGGATCAAGAGCTGGGGTCCTAACCGCTTCCTGCAACACCCATCCAACCTGAAGTTGTTTTAAAAATAATCTGTCACTGGCAAGAGGTACAATGCAAGGTACCAAAATACCATTTCCTCCATTAATGCCTGTGGAGTTATAACATTCTTGCCATAATCTGTCTGCAGATGTACCATAGGTATTGAGAAAGAGCTCAGAGCCTCAAAAGAATCAGGAAATGACCACTTTCTGGGGTACAGAGTCAGCTTGTTTTCTACAAACTGTCTGGCTCACTAAGACAGTCTTGTCTTAGACTTGCCAGCCAAGCGATATGAGCCACTGATGTACGTCTGGAAAATATTTATGATAAAAATTATGGTTGCAAAAAGAATAGCAAGTAAGTAGCTGATCCAGCTGGCATGCAAATTGCACATAATGTTTATCAGCACAAATATGTTCTTCAGCACTAGCACCTAGTCCTTCTGGGGAACAGTAGGTACTCAGGGATCTTTGTGACCGTTAAGCAGTTGGGTTTCCTGCAGCCCTGATAATAAATTTATTCCTGTCTTCTGTAAAACAGGAGAGGGTGTTTAACCATCTATCATACATTCTGTCAGAGCAGCATCAGGGGTTTTTCCATCTCAGAGTGTGTCAGGGCCAGTGAGGCACTTGAGGCCTTGGACTTAACTGATATTTCATCAAGACAGTGCAACACCTTGTGAGTTTATCAAGCCCCCGGCACTGGGTAGAAGAATGCTCAGCAAAATCACTGTCAAAAACAGAGCAAGTGGGCATCATTTTAAAGTACATCCCATCTCTGACATCCCTCTGCCTAAGCAAGCTCTACAAGCAGCCAAGTTGCACTGAAAAGGGACTTTCCCAGAGCAAAGGCAATGCCATCCTGTGCTGAGTGAGCACTGTGCAGGTACAAAATCACCGGTGGCAATCGGAGGGGTCAGAAAGGCCCCAAGACAGGGAGGTTTGACAAGGACATGAAAACTGCTGAAACTGCTCTTTTGCACACAGGAGGAGGAGGAGAAAGGAGGCCCATCTCTGAGAGGTGTGCAGAGGGCAAGGCTGAGTTAAAAACAAAGCAGTGCCACCAGGAACTGCTGGCTCTACATGTCCTGCAGCTCTGTCTGTGCTACCATGGCTCCCTTGCACAATCTGCATCTCCCTAGAGCCACCTTTTTGGGGCAAGTCCTCTGCTGCCCATGAGCACTGCTGAGCTTCCACTGCTCCTGGGTCTCTGCCATCTAAACAGCCACCTGTTTTCACAAAACTCAAGGAATTTAGAACTTTAATCTACAGAGTGGTCAGAAGGCAGACATGTTTCCCCTGGGAAACCAGGCTAAGAACAGACCTGTAGTCTTCCATGTCTTTTGAGCAAAATAATGAATCTAGGAACTGCTGTATTAGAGCATACCTTAATGTTGCTGATGGAGGAGAAACCAGCTCCCAGTCACCTTCCACATTACTGTGGAAAGGCTGAAGGCAACATCTAGTGAGATCTAAATCAATCAGGATCCGCTTTAGCATCTGTCCCTTCTGAAATATCCTGATATCTACTCTGTCAGCAAAGACCAGCAGACCATTTGTGCTCCCTCACTAGCCCAGCAAACCCCAGTCACACTAGTTTTTCACTGTAGGCATTTCCAATCCTTTGACAGTTCTAAATTAGACTGTTTTAAAAGTGCCAAATAAGAGTGAGTCCTGTCACCAAAAAGTATGATTTGGCTCTAAGTCCATAAATTCTGTGCTCAGTTCCTTGATGGATGAGGCCTGCTAGTGTGACACAGGTCCTTGTATTCCCTTCTTCCCATAATAAAATGGGAAGAAAACCTCTCTTTCCACCTCATTTCCTATAAATATTACTTCTTGGTCTCAGAGCAGCTTAGTCAGTTTTAGGATTCAGGACCAGCTTTGTGCCCACCCTGCTCAGGCTTTCTAGAAATTACTTTGTTCCAGTGTGGGTCACCCAGACTGTGGGATGATTGGAAACTTCAGTGTTTATTAGTTTTCATTTTCAGTGCTGAGTGATTTTTAAAGGAATAATTGTTTCCAGATGTCATGCATATTTTGCTCTGAAGGAATACTGCAATCTCTAAGGTTACAAAGCTGGAGAGGTTGTTTTTCCCTATCCAAGGAGCTCTCTCAAGAGGATTTGGGAACACTATGTCTCCCATGTGGACCCTGCAAATGCAGGTAAGAGTAAGACCCAAGGTTTCTGAAAAACACCATTGGTTGTATGACCCACTTCATAAAGCTGAAAAGTTGGGTGTGCATCTGTGATATAATTTCTGGGTTGCTGTGTAGGGAGAACATGGTATTGGGGTCTTAGAGCAAGGCCCAGTCAAAATCAGCCAACCCCAGAAGACTTAGATCTCCACTTTTACAGGAGCATCCTCACACTACAGGGAAACACACTTATGATGCCAAGTCCTCTCTCACTTCAGAGTGCAAAGGCTGGAAAAGATAGAAGCACCTGAAGAAGAGGCACAAGTTAAAAATACAACTCTGCCACTATGGACATTCTCAGTCTTGACTGGTTTTAAATACATTTCTTTAGTCAGATGATTTCTGTGCTTTTACTCTTAAAAGATGTGCACACATATGAGTAAGTAGAGAACTTATGTAGAATCAGTCGAAGATTGG
>VWYO01014958.1:3895-24225 GCA_013400275.1 Rhadina sibilatrix
TTTTTTTTTTTTTCCAGCTGAATCAAAAAAGTATGGGTTGAATCTACCCAAAAATAGCATTTAAAGAAGGGATTTTGCAGCTACCCCCAAAGCCAACATGTGTTTTGAGGAGGCGTCCATAGGGAAAGGCTCCATTCCTGGCTGATGAAGGACACATTTCAGGGCAAAGTGGCTCAGAGAGATGCAATATCTCTCTTTGAAAAGGGTGCAGTGAAAAGCCCAGCAGCAGTGTCCCTTGTCCCACGCTCACGAATGGCTGTGGTCAAGCTTGGGAGATGTTTTTGTGGGGACAGGGAGAGCCAGAGAGCAGCAGGGCTCTGCTCTGCTGGCACAGGCAAGCATAAGGGACATTTCCCAACCTAACAACCACTCCATGAGCAGTGAGGGGGCGAGTGAAGGTTTACTAAGCTCAGTCTCAAAACAGCCCCTTCTCTATGACTGCAGTTGTCTCTGATCACAGCTCTTGGGACCAGCCCCTCTGGCTTCATGGCCAAGGCAGCTGTGTGAGGATGCCTGTGGCACATCCCACACCAGCCACAACCTCGGAGCTGCCAGCAGCTCTTGGGATGTCCAGAGAAGAGCCTTTCCCATCTCCCCTGTCCCTGCGCTGCCGTTGCATCGCTTGCAAGCCACGTGGAGGTAGAAAAATCCCCCTCAACACCTCTGCAAGGCGCCAGGACATCCGTGACCACGGCAAGCAAGGGCGTAGAGGGCGAGCAGTTTCCCCGGACAGTTTCCCTGGCTGTGGCTAAGGATGGGTCGGTAGCAGCGGTGACAATCCCTCCTCCGGAGCAGGCGGTGAGCTCAGGCCGAGCCGCGGCTCTGCCAGCCGGCCCGGTTAATGAGGCTGCTGCGGCGGAGCGGGGCCGCGCCCGGACGCGGCTCGGCGAGCGCCCGCCTGCGGAGCTTCAGAGCTCATTAACAGCCGGGAAATGGCAGGACAGCCCCGGCCAGGCTGTCTGAGCGTGCCTGGGAAGGCAGAGGGCCGGCCGGCTGGCGATCCTGCCCGAGCACAGGCAAGGCTGAGCCGGGGCTGCTGGAATTCGCCAAGGGAGAATTGGACGGGAGAGGTGGGGATGGACACCAGCAAGGCACAGGCTCACAGCTGTAGGAACATGGACTAGGCTCTTGTGGAGGTGTGTCACCCACCTCTCTACCCAGCCAGGGGTCTTCTTCCAGCTCCGAGGGAGGTAGATCTCCAGAGACACGTGGGAAAGTCACTTCTCCCCTGAAAGCTGTCCTTCCCCCTACCCTGAAGGTTCATCTGTGCAGCCAAGAGGCTTTGGGCTGAATCCACATGTGTGGTAGGGGAAAAGAACAGCAATGAGGACTTGGAGACATGAGGTGTGCACACAGAAGCAAACAGGACGTGCCCCTGGGGGTTTCTAGCTCGTGTATTTGGTGGGATCTTGGCTGCTGAGTCCTCTGCCAGCCTCACTGGGGTGCCCTTGTCCCTCTGCCTTGGGCGTTGAGGCATTACAGCCTCCGAGCACGGTTCAGTGTTGTGCTGGATCCTTCTCCCAAGGCTTTGCAGTGGGATGTGGGCTTCACCTGGAGGAAGGCCAGCCACACGTTTCTCTCAGCTGTAGAAGAAGTTGAATTTAGCATTAGTGTGTGGATGGGGGGCTTGGCCCTTTTCCCTCCTGCCCTCCCATGACAAAGCTGGAGATGTTGCCCACCACCATCTCCACCTGTCCAGGAGCTTTCAGAGAGAGGGCACGGGAGCAGGCAGCCACCATCCTCTTCTTACTCCTTAGATTTGCCTTTTTCTGTCTTGCTGAGCTGTGCCATTGACACGGCTGAGACCTTCCTCAGCCCGGGATTGGTAAACACCCAGGCAGCACCCAGCAGCATCTCCCCAGCCTGAAAAGGAGATGATGAGCTACAGGTGGCTGTGAGGAGCAGGGGGAACGTGCAGGCGAAGCGGTGAGGCAGCCCTCGGCATAATAAATAGCAGCATCACACACCACCTGCCTACCCATTATCAGCTGCTTTGTAGGCACCCGAGCAGAGAGGAGTTGGAAGGAGAGGTTTGAAAAGGGACATTCGAGGCTCCAGGCTGCCTTAGAGTTTCTCCCACGTAGAGGGACGAGGCGAGAGAAAACATGAAAGCATTGGTAGGTTGAGTCACCAACCCTGGAGGGATTTAAGAGATGTGTAGATGTGGCACTTGGGGACATGTTTTAGTGGTGGGCTTGGCAGTGCTGGCTTAAGGGTAGGACTTGGTGATCTGAAAGACCTCTTCCAACCCAAAAGGATTCTGTGGAAATTTGGAAAAAAAAAGCAGTCTCCAGTGCTGGCTGGGGGTTCAGCTGAAGCCTCACAGCAGATCTGAGAGCCCCCAAGCATTTTCACCCCACAGTAAGGAAACAGGGTAAATGAAATATCAAGAGCTTAGGTGCTTGAGGGGACCAGACAGCATCCAGATGTCCTTGTTCCAGCTGGGGAGGCAAAGAGGTGGCTGAGCCTGGGGGTTTCCTCCATGCAGGATTTGCTCTGCATGCCCTGGAGAGAGGGAGGAAGGTGAGGGAGATGGAGGAGAGTCCACTCTGCCCAAACAGAAAACAGGTTTCCAGTAACTGCAGTGGGTGTTTGCACCTTAATTATTTCCTTTGGCTCTGCTACTGGGGAATGGTTGTGTCCTTAAAGTTGTTATAAGGGCAAAAGAGAGAGGAAAAGCAATCCTGACATCCTGTCCGCTGGGTCCAGATGTAGCTGGCAGAGTACAAATTAGCGGGTGGAGAATGGAATCGCTTAAAAAGAAATTTAATGAGATTGGTATGCAGGCATCTGGTTCCTATCAATCATCATTTTGTGTGATATGCAATGGTAAATATCATCTTTTAATGACTCTGATGGAGGAAAAAAGCCCAAACCGCACACACACACACACATGCATAATGATCCAAAAAACTTCCAGAGCCAGAGAGGTTTGAACTCACAAAATTTTCTGTAGATGGAAAAACCCCATCCAACACCTCGTCTAACTCACTGTTGTCGGAGGGAGTTTTTTTATTTCTTTTGTTTTTCCTCCTTTCCTCTGGTTATATTTAACCTTTGTGTTAAATTAATCTTCTCTGTTTATTAACAACCACCACTGAGTGAGCCTCCTTCTTTCTTCTCTGTGGTTTGACAGCTCAAATATTTGCTCCGGGCAGAAGTTCTTGCTGCAGGCGCCTGCTGCTCTCCAAGGAGGGGTGGCTGCAGGTCTCTGGCCATCCATAGGTTTGCTTGAAGCAAAGAGGTTTTAGGGCTCCTCTCTTTCAGTTCTCCACCAAAGAAACACAGCAGACACAGGATTGAACACACGAGCTGAGGGTTTGCTGGTTCTACATCCCCAGCATGGCTGCTGTCGTGGCAGCAGATCCCCTGGGAAAGCTGCTGGGCTCAGCCCCTGTAAAGGGACGTCAGCCTGAGGGGCTGCAAGGCAGGGAAAGGTTGGGAACTCATTGGCCTGGTCTTCTGCAGGTTGAGGTATTTTGAGGGTTTAAGCAGTCTTTGCTCCTGACATATCTGGCCAAAAGTGGGGAGAAGGTGGAGGTGATGGTCCCAGGGTCTCCTTTGGGCCCTTCTCTTGTTGGGGACACACGGTAAATCCTGGAGATGCAGAGGTCAGTCCCCTTGCTATTCCCCTCCTGGTTCAGACCAGGAATTTTTCTCAGCTCATTTCCCATGCTTTCAGAACATCTTGCCCTTCAGCTGAGATAAAATACAGCTTTTCAGGGAGCCTTCCTGTGGTTTGGGGTTCAGGTATGCAGGGACCAGCTGGCAGCCTCCATCCCTTGGCTGGGACAGCAGGTCCTACTTCCAGAGACATCTCTTGCTCCAGGGCCTGAGGGGAGCCTGTTAAGGGGAAAGATCCACCTGCAGGGATGGTAAAACCCTTAGCTCTGACCCCAGCAGGATGATCCCTGTTGGAGCTGGGGGGCTTTGCTGGGTGACTGGAGCTGCAACAGCTTGAGTGGAGGTGGGGAGGGATGGGATGGGGGCAGAGGGATGCTGAGTCCTGCTGGAAAAAAAATTGTTTCATTAAACCAGAGTGGAATATTTGCCCTTCTGTGGGGAAATATCCAGGGCAGAAGTCTTAACTCCTGGGAATGATTGGATAACCTGCGTGGTTATCCATGCAGCCCTGGCCAGCTCCATCCCCCAGCACCTCTCTGACAGCTCTGGGCTGAAGGACCAAACATCTCTGTGGCAGCAGGAGCTGGAGACAGCCAGGCCTGGGAGTGATTTCTCCTGACAGGGACCAGATGTGTCAGGAGGAGCTGTGCTGGGGGGAGGAGGCTGCACAACAACAAGAGGAGTTTTGTCATGGGTCCCCTCTGGGTTTCAAAAGCAATACCTTGTCTCCCCCTTCCACCTTCCTTCCACCCCCACCCTTTCTGCAGCACACTCTTCACACCTCCAAAACCTATTTTGGGCCATCTGATGAATCCCAGATGCCTTGGGGAAGCAACAGAAGTGGTGGTGTACTCCAGGAGCTGCTTCACGCCGCTTCCTTGGCAATGCCCCCAAGCTTTCACAAGCCAAGGGAGCGGGGGAAGGAAGGGAGGGGGGGAAAAAGGAGGATAACAAATTGGTAAAGGAGCCTGGTACTCAATATTGTGATTATTCATGGAGTAGTGAGTGGGGAAGAGGATCCCACCTGGTCCTGGAGAGAAGCAGCAATGGTTGGAGAGAGAGGTGGGATGGGTTCAGGTTCCCTGGTTTGGGATGGTGCTTGGGAAGGGGAGCAGACAGTCTGCCTGGAGCCAGGAATGATGGGGGACAGCCTGGGAGCACTCTGCTGCCTCCTGAGCATCCTCCACCAGTCCAGGAACCAGGGAGAGCCCCGTAGGAGGGAGGGAGGGAGCTGGGTGAAAGCGGAGAACAAACACTGACGTGGTTCTCTCCTGCATAAATTAGGTGGAAGGGGGTGGTTGATGTGACTCAAGTGTCAGCCCCAGCTGCAATCCTGGCATGGGTGGTGTTGGCATTGGTGGCTCCAGCCCAGCTCCCTGTTACCTTGTGCCCTTCAACTCCCTACCCCCTTCAACCCTCCGCCTCCATGGGGAGCTCAGCATATCAGCTGTGACCACAACTTCATTTCTTTCGGCTGCATTTCATTTGGGGTTGATTTAATCCTGCAGAAAAGAGGGTCCCAAGACCCCACCCTGCCCCCGAGGGGCTGGTGAGTTTTTGGAGTATCCTTGTGCAGGGAAAAATGTCACAAACAAGCAGTGACATCAGCTCAGGCCTTAGGTCCCACTGGAGACTCTGGTGGGGGTCTTGAAAGGTAGGGCAACTTGGACACTGGGAGACTGCTCTGGGTTGCAATGCAGAAATGAAGCCCATGGGAGCAAGGAAGAGGAGAGGCTGGATGGGATAAAGGGAGATTTTTGTGCTCATCTCCAGCTCTCTGAGGCAGGATGTGATGTTTTGATATACGTGGGCACATATCCAGCATCTGGCACGCCTGGGTGGCATCTCTGGGCATCGAGAACTCAGTCTTGCTTCTGCTTTGAGAACGAATATCCAGCTGTGATGACCTTGTAACAGATGGGGCTTGGGAAAAAGGCATCAACCTGCTGGTTTTCAGGCAGCTGAATGCTGCAGCTCCTGGGGAATTTGGTAGGAAAATCAGCCCTGGCTGTGTGAGATGCAGGGGTTGGCTTCCAGCATCTCCATCCCTCGTGCTTTGCTTTAACCCCCTCAGCCCGCTCTCCCCCTCCTGATGGCGTTTCACGTCTGTTCTTTCTGGAAGGTTTTTTGTGAACTTCCCCTCGGCCAAGCAGTACTTCAGCCAGTTCAAGCACATGGAGGACCCTCTGGAGATGGAGAGGAGCTTGCAGCTGCGCAAGCACGCTCGGAGGGTCATGGGGGCCATCAACACCGTGGTGGAGAACCTCAACGACTCTGAGAAGGTCTCCTCCGTCCTGGCCCTGGTGGGCAAGGCCCACGCCCTCAAGCACAAAGTGGAGCCCATCTACTTTAAGGTAAAGGATAGGATCAAAATAACCTTTGGGCTGCTTGGGGGAGCAAGAGCTGTGGTGAGCTGGTGCTGCCTGTCCTTGGCTGGAGGTGGGGGCTGCTCCCCACACAGCTGGAGTGTCCCACTGTGATGAGACCACCATCCCCACATACAGCCAGTGCCAGAGGACCCAGTGCCTCCCCCTGCCCAGGGAAACCCACCTGGCTGTGACCCCCTTCTTCTGGAAATTAAGCACGATAGCAGGGACTCAATTAGCAGTCTAATTAGCTGGTTGCAGTAAAAATACCAAGATCACAGGTTTGATCCCCACGTGGCCATTCACTTAAGAGCTGGACTTGATGATCCTTATGGGTCCCTTCCAGCTTGGAGTATTCTGTGATTCTGTAAATAATTTGAGGTGCCCAGACTGGGGAGATGCTTCAACCTGCAAGCAGCTCCATTCTCATGCCTGGGTCTCTGCCCTGCTGCCTGGGCAGGCTGGTTACCTGTCCTGCCTGCTCCCAGGGGTGTCCACAGACCTCCAGGACATCTGTGTCCTACAGACAGCGACAGGATTCAAGTGTTTCTGTAGGAAAAAGCTAAATTTGCCATGAGCAGCACTGTGGAGAGTTACTAACCCCCTGCTTGCTGTCTGCCTGCCCTCAGAAACTCACTGGGGTCATGCTGGAGGTCATTGCTGAGGAATACCCCAACGACTTCACCCCAGAGGCACACGGAGCCTGGACCAAGATGAAGACCCTCATCTACACCCACGTGACAGCAGCCTACAAGGAGGTGGGCTGGGCTCAGTACCCCACTGCCACCCTGTGAGAGCCCAGGGGGCCACCAGAGGGGCAGGGAGGGCTTCACTCACCCCAGGACTTCACTCTGGTCTCTTCTCAAGATCTTTGCTCGGTTTGGGGAGCCCGGTAGGGCCAGTTCTGTCAGCTGCCAAGTCACAATTTGATCTCCATGGGGTTTAAAAACAAACTAAGTAAGCCAAAAAAAAAAAAAACAAAACCACAGAACCATGAAGGGTGGGTGGGTCAGGGTGAAGCAGTTGCAGGGGACGCTGGAAAGGGATGCAGAGGGCGAGGGGAGAGCATTGGTTGTTGGCTCCATCTTCCTGTCCTGGCCTGTCCATCACCACCTCCCAAATCCTGCACCTCACTTGCACCATCTCAAAGTCCCTTGTTGGAGTGCTGCTGCCCTGTTCACTGACGAGCACCACAGCCCTCACTTCCCAGGTGAAGCCCCGGGGTAAACCTGGCTGCTGGGGGCACACATGGAGGCCTCTGACTGGCACCAAGAATGCTTCTTTGCTTTGCACTTTCTGTACCACCTGGCAGGGTGGCAGGGCTGACAGCCAGAGCCACTCTGGGTGCCCATCACCCTGCGCTCCAGGTGGGCAGCAGCCCCCAGCTCTCCTGTCACCCACAGTCCCTGTCCTTGGCTGGCTGCTGCAGACCCTGCTGGGGTGGGAGAGCAGCTCTCCCACAGCACGAGAGAGTGGGAAGGAGGGGGATGCCTTTGGGCTGCCTCCCCTCATGGCTGGGAACATGGTGTGTAGGTGGGATCCCTGTGCCATAAGTGGGGAGCTGGTGAGCCCACCCACTGCCCTTCAGCTCCCTGAGGGTGGGCTAGGGTGGCACAGCATGTGCCACTGCCCTGAGAGCTGCTGTGTGTCAGTCTGTCTGCCCAGCTCTGCCCTCTCGCTGAGAAGGGGGATCAGGCTGTGACCAGGAGGAGGAAAGGTGGCACTGAGGTATCAGGAGGGATTTCTGGGTGTGAGGAAAGGTCCCTTCTCTGTTAAAATTAATAAATACCTTGTACAGAGCATATTCCTGCCCCCGTGGTAAAACTGGGTTCCTTCAAATAAAGTGCCTGGTAGAAATCAGCCCACGCAGGAGCTGTGTCCCTCCTGGGGACAGCAGTGCTCCTGCCTGTGCCTGACAAAGGCTTCCCCCACACCCCCCAAAATGTGGCTGCAGGGCTTGGAGCACTCATCCTGCCTCCAGCACCAGCTCCTCCTGAACCTTCGAGTGAGTCTGCCTGGCTTGTGCCTCAGTTTCCCCTGCAGTTATGAAAAAGGGAGGGGAAGCAGCCCCGTTGCCTCCTGCCCACATGTGGTTGGATTTATAAGATTTCTGGGAACTGAATGGCAAAGGATTGAGGATGAAATGTCAGATGTGCTGGGAAGCTTTGGAATCCTTGCCACCCAATATTTCCCTAAAGGCCTCTGCTATTTTTAGAGCTCTAGCATTAAGGGCAATGTTATCTGTTGAAGTGGGAGGAGGGTTCTCTTCTGAGATTTCCTCTGGCCTTGCTCCATCACTGTCCTGGAGAGCTGGCAGCTTCCTGAGAGAGACCAGCTCCTCTCCTGGATGCCAGCTGGACAGGCAACAAGCCCACAGTTCCAACTGGGATCCCTACAGCCACCTTGGGGACATCCCTCCACTGTGGGGACACTGCTGGAGGGGGAGTGGTCACTCCCCCTGGCTGACCTCCCTCCTCCAGAGCAAACAAACACCCAGAAACTCCTGCTTTGTTCACCTGTGCTTTAATCATCCCCAGGAACAGGTTTATTGTGTCTCAAAATAGCCCTAGGACTCCAATGATGTCACTCCAGCCACTCTGGCCTTGCAGTTCTTTCCTTCCCATCCCACATTACCACTGATGGAGAGGAGCAATGGAGCCTGGGGCAATGGCACGTCCTGGGTATCCATGGAGAGCTGGGTGGCAATAACAGCTCTGGCACAGCTGTCCTTGGCATGGCAGCTTGCAAGATCCAGGGGGTTGTAAAAGGAAGGGACAGGCACAGGGTGACAAGTGATGCTGCTTTGCTCACGGGGTGGGCTGTCAGTTGGAGTCAGCAGCCCCAAAATTCAGCCCAGCAGCCTGCACTGGTGAAGGTGCCAACAGCTGCTGCCTCCAGCTCACACTGGAGTGTCACAGCAGCTGCTCATCCCTCCAGTGTCAGTGGAGGCACCCCCCAAACTGCTGCTGCTGCCTGGGGCAGGGATGGGTGGGGAAAAACCCGTTCAGCCATTGACTTCCCTCCAGTGCAGGGCTGGAGAGGGCTCACTTGGATCAAGACTGTTAGATGACTGTTGTGTGTGTGCACATCACGGGACTCTCACGAGCACAGCTTTACTTTACTGACTCCTGCCAAGGCCTTGAGGCCAGCAGCACATATTTCTGATGAGTTCACGTACTCCCTGTGCTCTGCAGATGCTGGGCCAGGGACGTTTCCATACAGGGATGTTTCATCTTTGGACAAAATTTGCACATTAACCTTTGAGGTTAATAATCTCCAGGTGGAAATTTTATTTTTGCAGCGCAAACCCTTTCCCCTCCCTTCCCACAACCCGAACCTGGCTCCCAGTCCACAGAGGAGCCACTTTGGAGTGTCTGGAAATTCTCCATGTTCATACCCAACCTACCCGTGTGCCTTGGCTTTTGGGGAGCAGCATCAGGGAGGCCCCCCACCACCACCTCCCCATTAAACAGTGCTTTGGTTTCTCCTTTCTTTTTTTACATCCCTAGAAGAAGCTGACCCGCAGGCTTGTGCGCCCACACGTGTGCTGCTGGGCTTGGGGTTTTGTTGTGTTTTTTCTTTTTTTTCCAGGCACTTTTTAATAAAGCAGATCCAGATGTGTGCAGCTGCTGTCCCTCGGGGAGCACCCCCCATCAGCCAAAATGCAGGCCACTCCAATAGATGCAAAGGAAAACATGTTTATTTTTATCAGCTTCATAGGAAGTAACATGAAGCAGGAGGGCGGTCGGGGCAAAGCTCGGGAGGGGAGGGGATGGAGATAAAACAAACGCCCCCAGCAGAGGAGGCATTGCTTAAATCCAGCAACATTCTCATCTGGGGAGAGATGAAGATCAACAGAATAAGGGAAAAGTACCATTCCAGAGTGACAGGGCTGATAAATGCCATGTGGGAGAGCAGAAGAGGGGGCCATGCCCTGGCTCTGTGCGTGGCTCTCCGGCACACACACATCCATGCACAGCCATTCCCTGTCACTGCCAGCCCATTGCTCCCCCCAATCCCACCACAGCTGACTGGAGGCCCCTTTATCTCCTTTTTGTTCAGGTCTTGCTCTCTGGGGCTTGATATTTCACTTCCTGGCACACTTGGGCTGCGCTGAGGGCCCTTTGGGCTGAGCTTTGCTCTCCTTGGTGGTGGCAGGTAGAGACCAACTTGCAAAGTCTTTTCCCCAAAACTCACAGATGAGAAGCTGAGGCTCAGGGCACCATTGCCAGCACACACTGGGGACTGGTTGGTCTCTCTCCTGCCCTGTGGAGGACTCCTGTGACCCCCAGACCCAGCCAAACCCTGGCCCAGCCAATGCCTTGGCACTATCATCAGGGCTGGGCTTGGAGTTGTGATCCAGGTGGGAAAGCCTTTGTGCCCTCTGCCAGAGGTGGAGAAATGCTGAGTGAGGGGGGGATTCAGTGTCCCTGGGGCAGAGTCCCCCTTGAGCCCCTCATCCTGGCTCTCTTTGGCAGCACCCACTCACATCAACCAACTCTTTTCACCTGCCCTGAGGCTCAGCCTTTGGTCAGAGAGGGTTGAGCACTGGAGGGAACGGGAGCACTGGGTGGGGTTGGGGCACAGATCCCACCCACCATGGCCAACACTCATGGCAGGTTTAGCTCTTCAGGCACCCAGCTAGAGAGATAGAGAGACCAACCCCCCAACACCACCAGAACCCTTGTGGGCCTTATGCCACGAACCTCATCTTCTCCTGGGGGGTGACAAATCCCCAAGGCAGCCGAGCCACGAGCTCTCCCAGGGAAGCCCTCTCCCATCTCTGCCACTTTGTCCCAGGAAAAGAGGTCGCAGTGTCTCCCCACTGTCTGAGGGGACGCTCAGCGACTTCAGGGGGGGACCAGATGTCACCTGGCTGGACTCTGGAGCCTGAACTCAGCCTTCCCTGCCCCTTGCCATGGGGAAGCTGCCCCGCCGCGGGGCTGTCGGAGCGAGGGCTGCTCGGGGCCAGCACCATCAAGGCCGGGCAGAGGGATCAAAGGGAAACCCGTGCGCTGACCTCAGACCAGCTTAGGGAAAGGGAGGGACAAACCCCCTTGCTCTGGCTCTGACCTCTTTGCCAGGCTCATTGCTGATGATTTTCCATAGCTGAAGCTGTCTCTAATTGTCGGTGTGTCTGAACCAGCCCCAGCGTGACCCACAGGCACGAGTGTACCTCCGTGCCTCTCCCGTTCCTGCTGCAGATCCTGTTCATGTTCGTGTTCCTCGGCGCTTCCGTGCTGGTTTTATAACCCGCCTTCCGTGTATATGGGTGTAACTTGGTTTTTTGTTTTTTTTTGTTTTTTTTGTTTTTTTCCTTTTTTGTAGGTTTTTAGTATGTTTGTAACCGGACAAAATGGTGTTATTAAACTGAAACTTGTATCTTCAGTGGATAAATCGATCAAACTCCCTCCAGCTCCGCTTGGTTTCTTTCTGATGGGGTGGCTGGGAGGTGAGGGGGTGTCAGAGGGCTGCTGCATGGCTGTGTGGGTCTGGGGGTTCCTGCTCGCTCTGAAGGAGATTTTTTTGGGCTGGAAAGCAGCAGCAAAGGGAGTGGATGTGCCCACCAGAGGTGGCTGGAGGCATCTTAGCAGTGCACTCAAGGTGGGGAGGGAAGGGTTTGCCCTTCCTCCAGGCTCTTCAGGTATATTGTACAAACCAGCAGGGGCTCTCCCTGGATCAGGAGCTGTTCCTGCGCCTTTGGCAGCCCAGCCAGTCCAAAATGCTCGCTGACAGCCACAGCATGCAGCAACCACGGCCACCAAGGACTGTGAGTCTGTTCCCAGCCTGTAAAAATAACAAACAGCTCCCTGAGCAGCAGCAGCCCAGTTTTCCACGTCTCAGTCCCTGGTGCCTCCTCCTGCACCCCTCTGTGAGGCTGGATCACGTTGCAGAGGGATGGGTTCAAGAAGGGTTGGGTCACTTTGTGGTTTCCCCCCATGGGTCTTTCCAGCTCCCTGGTTTGCAAAACCTCCCTCTCAAGTTCAGTTGACACTGGCCAACCTTTCCAAAGTTGTTGGCAGAGGACGGATGGACAAACAGACAGACTCATGCTATGGTCCCATAAGCTCCATTGCGTGGGATACAAGACTTGGAAAACAAATTCAAGAAATCCTGTTTATTGTGCTCCTCTCTACCCTGAGTACAGAACAGTTTTTCAGGAATGGGAAAACCCATCCCACCAGGGTGGTAGAAAATACCTGAGACCACCAGGCCACAAGCAATTTTAAGGGGAGCAGTCCCAGTTTTGGACTGAGGCTGGGGGGAAACAGTTCTGAGAAGGAGGAGGGAAGAGACTGGGGCCTTGGAGGCTGCTCAGGGTCTTGGGGAGCCTGACATCAACTCCTCCTGTTGGGCTGAGGGCAACAATGCTGTTCTCCAGCCCTGCATGTTGGAAAAAACAGCAGTTGAGTGGTGTAGTTCTGCATGGGCAGGCACCTGAGCTACTCTGGAGTCCCCAAGCCACAATTACAAGGGTGGCCTTGCAAGCAGAACCCTTTTCTTTCCCTACAGCTTCACAAAACTGAGCCCAACTGGCCATGGCCACAGAGAAGGGATCCAGAGGCCTGCTCGTGCGGGGAGGGGAATAACTGCCTGGTTCAATCTGTCTTCTCCTGCCCTGTCTTTTCTTGTGGGGTGTTGTTAATGTGATTAATAAGCCATCCTGGGAGTCTCTGCCACATCCTGTACACGCTCCCAGGCGGAAGTGAACAGTCAGCAAAGCCTGCACACACTGCTCTGCTCCAGATGGGAAACATCGGCTGGGGAGCCACAGGCAAAAGGGCTCAGCTCTGGAGTGGGGAGGCTGCAGTAGGGACCTGAAGCTCTCAGATCTTTGCACGCTGAGCTGAGAGTAGCCAGGACCAGCAGTGGCCAGAGGGTGCTAAAATGGGGCTGTTTTTTCCAACAGCTTGTTGAAAAGGAGCAGGGAATTTCAGCATTACCTTGCAGGGAGAAAATATGTACACAGCCCTTCACTTCATACTAATATTTACCCCCAGATCCTGTCACGTCAGGGTGGCTGTGATGATCACACCATGACCCAGACCCTGTGGCCTTGCCAGTGCTCTGAAAGTGCTGGTGGAGAAGGAGACAGTGGGAGGCTGAGGCTCATAACACACCAGAAAATTGACCCAGGGGCTGGGACAATGGGCTCACACCCTCACTGCCCTGTGCTCGTGGAGTGCTAAACTCACCCTGTTCCCAAGTGTCCCAGCCTGGGGATGCTGCTCTCCAGGAGCCACCTTTCACTCAATGGAGCTGGTGAAGATCCAGCTCTGAGAAAACACCTTGGTGGCCCCAGTGATGTTTTGTGGGCTGGGAGATGGAGGGGAGGAGGAATTTGATAGCTAAGGCATGGCACAGGGTGTGCTCCTGGTCCACTTGCCGTGCTCCAGCTCCAGGAAAGCCCCTCCATCCACACCACTGGCCCCAGGGTGCAGTGCTCCTGCCCAACGCCTGTCACAAGCTGGGGGAATGATGGCCCCACCATCCTGGTGCTGGTGGGGGATCAGAGGTGACACATCTGCACCGTGTGTCTGCATCCTGCTGGCACCAGGTGACAGCCCAGGGGAGGGCCAGGAGGTCACTGTGAGGGACAGGCAGGAACACAGCTGCAGGGGAGAGATCAAGAGAGAGAATATGCAATGACTGCACTGCAGTTTTTAATCTGGCTGTTGAAGCTCCTATGAAACCCCGTCCCATGGAAGCTGACAGGGAGGAACAGTGTTCCCGTGGGTGTGGAGTGGCACAGGGTGAGAAGCCTTGGGAGACAGAGCTTGCAGATTCCCACCAGCTTGAAGGACACGTCCCTTCTTCCTCTCTGTTATCTGCTCCAGGATAAGAGCCAGGAGCTCCAGGCTCCTCTGTATGAACCCCGCCACGGCCGCCCTCACCAGTGCGGTGGTTTTGGTGGCTCCTTGCTCTGAGCAAAGCCCCCAGGCAGGAGAAAAAAAAAGCAGGAAAATACCCTGGCAGCCCAGTGGGGCTGACACTGAGCAGGAGCCAGCCCTTCCTTCCGCGCCCGGCTCCTCTTCAGCTGCGCCGGCTGATATGGTTTATCTGAGCAGCGCTGAATGTAAACGCTGTCAGCGCCGGCCGGGATTAATTCCCGGGAGTTTGGCAGCCGAGATGAAATAACAGCGCTGCCGGGGAGGGGGGGGTGGAGAGAAAAGGGGGGAAGTGCACATCTCAGACTGAAAAATCCTCCCGGTTAATTTACAGCCGGGTTTCTCTTCTCCCAGGCACTCGTGAGAGAGAGCAAAGCCGGGGGCAGAGGGAGGGCGGGGAGAGGACCAGGAGCAGGAGGAGGCTGCTGGAGCCCAAAGGCTGGGATCCCAGGGAGGGGGGAGCATTGTGAAACCACACGCGCAGGAGCTGACCCCATGGTGCCAGGGACAGGGCGGGGGTGGGGGCCATGGCCTGCCGCCCCCAGCCCAGCCCAGTCACCCTCAGGATCCCCCCACCCCGGGTGCCGCTGGAGGAAGCAGCGCCGAAGGCATCGGGATGATGCTCCCGGGCACCTGAACCTCGAGAGGCGGCCCCGGGCCCGGACAGGAGCTCCCCCTGCTCCTCGCTGGCCACTCCCAGCCCCTCTCTGACCAGCACCCACTGCCCCCTCCTTGGGGAACAAAAAACCACATTCCCACTGAATATCCCCATCTCTCGCTGAACAGCACCGGATCACCCAAAGACTTTGCTGCTGGGGGGGATTCCCAGCCTGAAATAGGTGGGGCTTTTACTGCTGTTTATTACAAATCCTTTTCATTAATTGAGAAATGTATATTCTTTAAGGGAAAGCTTTGGAAAAGTGCCCAACAGAAGCTGTTGTTTGGAGGCTGATGTTCCAAACAGATCCTGAAATAAAATAATCATCGGGTTCTGCCACATCCCTGTGGTTTGTATTTATACAAAAGAAGAGGGTTTGGTTTGAGGGTACTTTTCTAAGGAATAGTGTGGTTTTCATTTATTTTCTTTGGATATTTAAGTAAATAACCACAAATGCTTTCACTTATTTTCACTGTTTTCTTGGTAGAGGATTGGCTGGACTAAAAGCCCAGCAGTGCAAGGGCAGATAAATTGATTTATTTTGAACTTAGGAAAGCCCATGCCCCATCTGTCTGTCAAGAGCTTTGCAGCCAGCAAATGCTGATTATACTCAGGATTTAATATATTTTCATATATTTTATATCTACCAACATAAAATGTAGTCCCTGGCCTGCATCTGCCAGGGCACCAGGTCGAGAGGTGAAGAGAGGGTGCAAAATGCAGGAAGCAGATCCTGGGAATGGCACTGTCGGTTTTGGGAGCCTGATTTAAAAATAATCCTCATGGTGGTGGCTGAGTAGGAGGTCAGTGAGACAGTGGTTGCTCCCTGCTGCAGGAAAACCTCCCTGTGCCACGGTTCCCTTTTGGATCAGGGGCTGGCAGAGGGTTTGGGGTGATAAGAGAAAGGGTTACCTGACACTCTTAAAGATCACAATGACACAGACTCCGACTCAGAAGGCTGACAGTGACTCTGTTTATTTCCAGGAATTTCTTCCCTTTTATGCCATTCTACAGAGAACAACCCAATGGGTGAAAGACAAACCCCTTCAATCACATTGGTCAAACCAGAGGGACAGCAAGGAGAAGTCCCTCCTAGCGAAAGGAATGTAAACAAAGGTTACAGATAAGAAACCGTGTCTCTTGTTGACACAAAACTCTCTGGGAAAAGAGTTTCAGAGAAACCCAAACATCACAGGCACCAAGCAGGGCTACAGGTTACCTGCAGGGCTGGGGTGTCTGCAGGGGTGTTGTCCCTGCAGGTGCTGGGGTGCCTATGGAGAGAAGGGGTTCTAGCAGACATGTGGGGGCTGCTAACCATGCCCAGGGGAAGTGTCTGTCTTGGCAGTCCAGCCCTGCTCTCTACCAAGCCCCCTGGGACGTTGAAGCCCCCCTGACCCCCCCAGCCAAGAGCGATGGAGCTCTGCCTGCCTCCCCGGAGCGCCTGCAGGTATAAACACCTCGCTGCAGCCTCTGCTCAGCCAGCCGTGCATCCGCCCAGCCCCGCGCACCGGCAGGCTCGGCAGGAGGAGCGCTGGGAATGCTGGATAAATAGCAGCGGGCGAGGAAGGTCTCTCCTCAAAGGTCAGCGCTTCCTCGGCGCTGCTGCGAACTCGCCCGCTTCGATTCCCTCCTCCTCTCCAGGGCAGCATCCTCTGCCCCGGCCCCGCTGCCAGCAGCACCGAGCCCCAGAGCCGCGGGCAGAAACAGCTCCCCACCAAGCCAAGCTATTCCCAGCTTTGTCATTTTGTCAAAATTCCCAAGGCTGGACTATCCTAGGTTTTTTTCACAGAGTCACAGAATCACAGAATTTGCTGAGTTGAGGGAGCAGGCAGCTCCCAGCCTCCTGCCCTTTCCTGCTCCATTAAATCACTCCAGAGTCCTCCCAAGTGTTTATCCTTGGAGAAAGCAATAAAAGAGGAGGAAACCCCAGAAGACAAACTCCCACCAGCCTGCCTTTGATTACATTTGATATTGTTTTATTTCTTAATGCTTTCCCACTGCAGGCTTGGCGAGGAGGGAGGGAGGGAGGGCCAGAGGGCAGGAGGGAGACAGTGCTTCAGAGAGGTAAACACACCAATTTTCCCACTGGTATCTTGGCTTAGGGTGGCTCAGTCAGGTTCTGAGGGTAACAGTGGCTCTGAGGATGGCTGTCAGGGTCCCCCAGTGGCCCAGGCTGTGAACTTGGGGTGAGCAGGAGCATCCCCATCGCTGCTGGGTGCCAGAGCACTGGGGCTGCTGCAGAGCACGGCACGGGTGGGCAGTGGGCCCTGGTCCCCATGTCCCAGCCCCTGGATGGCTGAGGCAGAGGAGCAGCAGGGACAGGCAGGTGAGAATGACACCACAAGCTCCATCTGCCGCGCAGCCGGCTGCCGGGTGCCACCAACCCGGCGGGAAGACCTCGGAGGAGCTTTTCCGTGTGCTCTGCCCTCCCAGCAGCAGACCTGAGGTGCCAGTTTGCCCGACGGGAAAAACCTCTCCTGTCTTTGCGCCAGAGCCACGTTGTCCCCAGAGTCCCTCGTGTCGCCAGGAGCTGGGCAGGGGCGGCAGCTGTGACACCCGGCTCGGCACCGGTGGGAAGGGGGAGAGAGGGAAGGGAGCACTGAGCGATGGCAGAGGCCGAGCATCCCCTGCTGCTGCTGGAACAGCTTCCAGCCCGCTCGGAGCGCGGCCGCGGCCTGGCCTCTGCCGTTCGCAGCGGGAACAGCAGCGAGGCACATCCAGCTGCGGGGCCGGGAGCTGGCACAGCCCCCGCGGGGGCTCTGCCGGCTTCCAGAGGGCCTGGGGGATGGTGGCAGCAGAGGCACGCGTTTTGAAAACCCCTCCTGATGGAGGTGAGACAGCGTGGGAGCGGGACACGGAGGGTCCGAACCGGTGGTGAGGGATGGGGCAAAGTGTGTTCCCTCCCCCCAGGTTGTGTCCCGAGAGGTCAGGGGATGAAGGGATGTGGGGGGTTGGTGTCCAGAGGGGTTGTGGGGACACAAAGCAAACCCATCTGCTTTCCTGTGGGAGCAACTCAAGGCAACCAGAGGGGTCTTGCATCCGTACGGGGGCTCATAAAAGGCCAATGATGGGGAAAAGAATCCTGGAGAACCTGGACACTTAAGGAAAAAATTAGAAAGACTAGAAAACCTTGGACTGCAGCCTTGGGATGGGAGTGTGGAGTTTTTACAACACAAAAACTCTGAGGCTGTGGAAACTGGGATCTTTTGTCCCAAGCATCCTTGTAGATGCTTCCTCTGCAAAGTCACTGGAGCTGATGCAAAGCTCTTGGAGCTCCTCCACAGGTGAGGGCCCACCCAAAACACCATTCTCCCAGTTCCACCCAGTTCCAGCACATCCCATAATACTGGCCCTTTCCACTTGTGTCCCCCAGCCAGGGCTGGAGGTTTCTGGTGAAGGGGAAGATCAAACCCACAGGATACAGAGCTCCTTTTCCACAAGAAGCAGGAGCCTCTTGACTCCACCAGCTCTCCCAAAACATGACAAGGGGGTTGATGCCACATGTCACAGCCTCACTGGCACCTGGGTTCAGCAGCATCCTTGGGAAGAAAAACCAGCTGCCATGCCTTTGTACAACACACCTGAACAGCAACAGAATCGTAGAATGGTTTGGGTTGGAAGGGACCACAAATCTCATCTGCAGCTACAGGGTACAAGGCCAAGGAAAGCAGGGCTCAGTTTGCCCCTGAAAATCCTCTTTTAAATCTCCTGAAACCTCCCCTGCTGTGGTTTCTAGGAAAGCCTGATGCTGCTCAGATCTCCCGCAATGCTCCTCCACACCCAGGGACAGGACCTGCCCCAGCAGCAGCCCCCTCCCAGCCTTGGGTGGGCAGTCAGCAGCAGGACCTTGCTGGCTCTGGGCTGCTGGGGACAGATCCCACCCTGCAGGGTTTCATGGCACAAGAGGGGGGAATGTCTCTTGCTGAGATATCCCAGCCCTGGGCCCAGCATATCACTCTGGGGGCTTCCAGCACCCTGCACAGGACGGTCTCCCAGCACTGGGATACACAGTGCTGTGCTTTCCTTGGAATACAGAGCAGCCAGAACACTTCTGGCCAGGTTTGCTCCAAAAAAGGGAAGTGCTCTGCAGACCGTCTCCCCAGCAGTGACGTAACACCCTGCTGTTGCTGCCTTGGGGTTTTTCAGTCATTTCTTTTGCTTCCTTATTGCCCAATGCTCAGCAGGCTTGGCACAGGTGGCAGTCACCCTCCTCTCTTCCCCTCTGTGGGCTTTGCCATCCCACCTGACTCCTCCATGGAAAGACACATTCCACAGGGCTCGGAGCAGGATGCCCAAGGCAGGAGGGCAGGATGCCCCACAGCAGTGAGGGGTTTTGTCAGCCGTTGTTTATCTCACCCAAAGGTTGTTCTGTCCCTTCCCAAATGCAAGGAGCAGACCTGGCACCTTGGCACAGGTCGCTGCTTGCCACCTGCACCTCACCCTCTGCTCACCCCTGAGTCACAGGCAGGGAACATCCCCTCACCCCTGGCACTGCCCACGTCGGGATGTCTGTGCCCACCTGTCGCCCTGTTCTTCTTTGTTTTTCTAAAGTTTCTCCAAAGTTCTTTCAGCCTTCTGTGTTTGCATTTTTGCAATGGAGTTTCTCGCACACTTTTCATGTCAATAATGATTGTTTTGCACTCTTTTCTGGAGGAGAATTGATGGACTGTTGGGCTGGCCAGTGTGGCTGGAGAGGACAATTTTCTTCCTCCAACCCATGGTCACTGTTGGAATTCTATCAATGTCGAGGTCTGTAAATGAACTGCCCCTTTTTCTGCCTTGGACACCTCAGTGGTGAGCGTCGTTCTTTTCCTGTCCTATTGCAACACCCACCCAGCACCTGCTGGGCTCTCCCTTCTCCACCCACTTCAAACCACAGCTTCAAAGGAGCCGCCAGGAACCAAGAGCTTCCTCCACCCTCCTTTCTACCGGGAACCAGGAGCAGGTTTGCTGAGCATGAAGCCATGGGAGGTGGAGGGCTGATGGGAGCACGAACAGGCATCACTGAATCCAGGCTGCACCATCCCAAGGTCAGGTTTAGCACAGTGCGTGTACAGGTAAAAGAAATATAAGGGGAAATTGTAGTTTTGGATAGCAAGGCATAAAAACCTTGGCCCTGCCTGGTCCTAGCTTATAAATTCAGCTAGCGCTCACCTGGAACCTATAGCGAGTTGTTGTGAATTTATTTTGTGGCAAAATCCAGGGTGTATTGCCCTGTATAGACCCCCTCAGCAACACTGCCGTGCCAAACCAGGTCTGTAAAGGTCGCTCCTCAGCCCCCAGATCCTGCCAGCACTGAGTCTCCCCCTCAGGGATGGAATGTGAGGCTGTCGTGGAAGAAGAAGAACAAGCCGGTGCTGATGGTGATGGAGCAGGTGCGGGTCCCGAGGAGCTCTGCCAGCGCCGGGATGAGTCAGGCTGTGAAAGCCGACAGGACCGGCCCTGCGGCCGCTGCCCCAGCCCCCCGTGCGTCACCGCGCCCGGCTCGGCCAGCGGGACATGCCCGAGCCTGCAGAGCCCTCGGGGCTGTGCCAGCCTGCACCGTGCCTGCCACGCTGCCCGGCACCCCAGAGTGCCATGGCTCGGCTGTGGGGTCAGGGGGCCGTGCCTTAGAGTCCTAATGGTGGCCAATTCTACTGTGATTGGTCCTAATAATGACCGGTCCTAATAACGAGCAGTTCTTACAGTGACCTGTCCTAATGGTGACTGGTTGTAATAGTGATCAATCCTACGAGTGGCTGATCCTAACAGTGACTAATCCTAACAGTGACCAGTCCTAACAGTGACCAGTCC
>VWYO01014958.1:24331-47833 GCA_013400275.1 Rhadina sibilatrix
CAGTCCTAATAACGAGCAGTCCTAATGGTGACCTGTCCTAATGGTGACCTGTCCTAATAGTGACCAATCCTAACAGTGACCAATCCTAACAGTGACCAATCCTAATAGTGACCAGTCCTAACAGTGACCAGTCCTAACAGTGACCAGTCCTAACACTGATCTGTCCTAATGGTGACCTGTCCTAATAGTGACCAATCCTAACAGTGACCAATCCTAACAGTGACCAATCCTAATAGTGACCAGTCCTAACACTGATCTGTCCTAATGGTGACTTGCCCTGATGGTGCCTAGTTCTTGTAGTAGCTGGTCCCAATAAAGCCCAGTCCTAATAGTGACCAGTTCTAATAGTGACCAGTTCTTACACTGAGCACTCCTAATTGTGACCATTCGTAGTAATGACCACTCCTAATGGTTACTAATCCTCACAGTAACGGGTCCTAAGAGCGGCCAGTTCTACCAGTGACCAGTTCTTACAGTGGCTGCTCCCGATAGTGCCCAGCTGAGTGGCGGTACCGGCGGTACCGGCGGTGCCGGCACTCCCAGTTCCCAGAGCCGCGGGGCCGGGAGCCGGGGAGGCCTCAGGGGCTCATCCCGCATGGAGATTCCCCACAGATGGGGCCGGAGCCCGACGGGGCCGCCACTGTCACCGCGGGACACCGAGGGACCGCGGGCGGACCCCGGGAGGAAACCCCGCCCCAAGCCACGCCCCGACCACGCCCCGCATGGCCACGCCCCCAGCCACGCCCGGCCCAGGTGGAGGCGGCGGCGGCTGCCGCGGGACCGGCACCGGGAGTGGCACCGGGGGCAGGAGCGGGACCGGGCCGAGGTGAGCGGGGCCGAGCAGGGGAGCAGAGCAGAGCAGAGCGGGGCGGGGGTCCCGGTGCCTCCGCGCCGCTTCGCTCCGTGACCGCCCGGTTTGTTGCTGCTTTGTGAGCGCCGCGTCCCGCCAGCTTCCTCCTCCGCCCCGCGCCTCCTGCCCGGCCCGGCCCGGCCCGGCTCGGCCCCGGCCCCGCGGGGCTGGCTGCGCGCTGCCCCTGCCCACCCCGGACCCTTGTGCGGCGCGGATCCCCCAGCCCGGAGCTGCGCCCCGCGCCCTGCCCGGCGCCTACAGGGCGGGCGCCTGGGCGGATGGCGGGGGCCGGGCTCTTCCTCCTCCTCCTCCTCCTCTCCATCACAGGGGGAAGTGGGTGCGTGTCCCGGCGAGGTGACCCGGCCGGAGGGAGAACCCTGCCCGTTCCCCGGCCGAGGCAGGGAGGAAGGCTCTAACCTACTTTCTGTCGCCCATGGCCCGATAACCAGGCGGGCGGGTGGTTTTTTGTTTGTGTTCGCTGCTTTTCCCCCTCCCCAGGTGAGCGGGGCTGGCAGCGCCCTTCAGGAGCTGCAGCAGCCTCGACGCCGCAGGCGAGGGCAGGTGAGCAGCGGGGGCTGCCGGGCCCCTGAGCCCGAGCATCCTGCTGCCCTCCCGCCCGCCGGGGCTTTGTTGTTGTAGCTGGTTGAGGTTTGGTGAAGGGCTCTGGCACGCTCGCACGTGCTGCCTGGAGTGGCGAGTGCTGCCCCCAGCCCTCTGCAGGCGAACAAAACCCTTACAGGGCAGGGGGGTCGGGTGATTCCCTCTCCGTGTGTACCTCCCGCCTGGCGCCGAGGGATGCTACGCGTGGGTATTTTACTCAGATTTTTGCTATTGGTCCTCCAGGTTTGGGGCAGAGGGGTGAGGCTGAGCTCTACCCCATCCTGCCCTGCCTTGCTGCCAGGCCAGCAGTGCTGGGCAGAGACTGTCCTTCCAGGCTTCCTGCAGCCAGGTTGTGGTGCCCACGGTGATCTGAGACCCTGCAGTTCTCGCTCAGCCCCCCAGGCCCACGTTCTTCAGGGGGAAGGGGACCTGAGAGGCTGCATTGTCACCACTGGGTCCCTGTGGCAACAGGAAGTGTCCGCCTTCCTCCCCAGCGTGGCGTCACCCTCGCCACGAGGAGCCAGGACATTCTCCTGCTTGCACGTTCCCAGTCCCTGGATGGTCACTCCCGGGGATTTCCAGGGTGAGCACATCATACTGCTGCTGTCCTGGGCACACAGCCTCCAACCCAGCTGGGGAATTGGGAAGTGCACCCCACCACAGTGCCATGGCTGTGCTGAGCCAGGAAATGCTGCCCGCTCAGCTCACTCCATTGTGCCCTCTGAAGCAGCATCCTTTGGCTCCTGCCTTTTCCCCAGGGAATAACCGGCTTGGAATTGTCCCACCTCCAAAATGAGCCGGAGGGTTCAACTGGCAGCTGAGCCTGGGAGAAACCAGAGCTGCCTCTGCCTGTGCTACCCTGGTCAGCTCTGGCTTCACATGTGGTTCCCAGGGCACCCAGCTGCTGCACCTGGGCTCTGCCCTTCCCAGCCCCTTTGCAGTTAATGGGGCGCAGTTAATCAGCACCTTTTCTTGCTTGTTCACGTGGGGAGGGGGTGGTGGGGCAGTTTCTGCCAGCCCTGCTCCCGTTTGCTATAAACGGCAGCAGGTCCAGGTGACCATCTACCACTTCCCCGTCGCCGGGGTTTCTCTGACACCGCTGCAGCTGCGCCGGGGCACCTGGAGGTGCTGCAAGCCCCGGAGTGAGAAAGGGCAAACCACAGAGTGGGGTTTGACGGCACAAGGGAGCCCCGGTGTAAATTCTGAGAGACGGGGCCGGGCTCGGTGTCGGCGCTCAGAGGCTCAGCGTGTGAGAGCGGCGGCAGGAACAATAGATGCCTTGGGATGCTGGGGATGCGGAGCACGGAGGCGTGAATCCGGTGGGGAAGGGACTGCCTGGCTTGCCTCGGGGTGGGGAATGCACTCACTGGGATGAGCTGGGGAATGCGGGCTGTGTTTGGGCTGGGATGAAAAGAGGAGCATGTGGCTGTCTTCTGGGTCTGCGTTTTGTTTTTGGATGCTGCTCCTGTTTAGGTCTTACAGTGAAGCTGAGGGATCTCCCAAATACATCCTCATTCCTTCCCTTAGGTTGTTCTTGAGCTGAAAGCAGCTCTTGGGACAAGCCAGGAATCAGAACAGAGCCCATTACGAAATAAAGCAGGAGACAGGTGATGGAGAAGCAGCTGCTGGGGGAGTTGCAGGGCTGCCCAGACCAACATGGGGCTGGTGAGGCATTTCCACATTTCCCATGGGCATTGGGAGTCCTGCAGGGACCTGACCCGGAGGAGCGAGTGCAGGCTTGGTGCTGTCAGGGGCTCTGCACTGAAGGAGTCAATTAGTGAAAGCTGAAAATTAATTACTGAAATTTCTATGAGCCCACAAGTGATGGGATCATGAACTCTCCTCCTCTTGAGGAGCTTTTTACCTAATGACTTTTGGTTTCCACTGTCCTGCGGGGCTGTGAGATCTCTGATAACACAAGCTCCCAGTGGGGGTGGGCACAGTCCCTTTTAATTACAGGGATTCAGGAGTTCTGGTCATTTGGGAGCATGCAGTGCTTTGAGTTATGGTCATTTCCAGGCCTCTGAGTCAGCCTGGAGAGCTCTGCATGTGCTGGTGGCTATGGAGGAAACCCCAGGCACCTTTTTCACACTTATTCACTGTTAAGGGAGGGAGGACCAGCCCTGCCCTCTGTCTGCCCACCACATGGTGTCCCTCTGTGTCCCCCTCATCCTTGGGGACTCGCACTGCAGGGTGCTGGTCACGTTAGCTGAGCACAGGACAGGGGCAACCCTCAAAACAACTGCTCTGGGAGGGCAGGGGAGCAAATATTTATGAGGTTGGCTTTGTGAAGGCTTCCTCCTCCACCCTCGTCCTCCAGGAACTTAAAACTGGGAGAGCTGTGTGGGTTTCAGTGGAGAAAGAACCAGCTCCCTGCCTGTGGAGCAGCAGCAGCAGGGTGAGGAGGCAGGGAGCCTTACTGTATTGCAGTGCCTCAGTTTCCCCACTTGTGAAATGCCACAAAGGAGTCAGAAAGCACGGAGGTGTCCAGTGAAACCACAGCTTGTCACCTCAAGGGCAGTTTGTGCAGCCACAAGAGCAGGGTTGATGCTGTGGCTGTGCCTTGGGGTCAGGGGGTGTGCAGGTGTAAACCAACCCACCTGATGCTGTGCTACCAGAGGCTGCAGTGGGGCATGGGACAGGAGGGAGCAGGACAGTGCCCAGGGATGCTCCTGGGCCTTTTTCCAAGCTGCTGACATTGGATGGGAGGAAGAAACCCACCAGTGTGGAGGGCACATGATCTCTGTGCTGGATGTCCAGCCCTGTGAGGAGCCATTCAGGTGGGTGGTGTGTGGTCACTCAGTGGATGCTCCTGCCTCACAGCCATCCCACAGGAGCATCCCTCCCATCTGCAGGCACCTTCTTCAGCTGCTGCAACTCCCAGGACAGTGGAGCCCTCCTTCAAGCAGCCTCTGTTGGCTTGTGTTTTGTTGATTTAATGCTTAGAAGTAATATTTCCTGATGTAATTCCTCTGGTCTGACAGACCCACTTTGGGCAGAAGAGATGTGGCCGGTGTCCCCCAAGGTGCCCAGTGTGCCAGTGCCCCCTCCCATGCCATGGGGCTGGCTTCACTCCCTGGGTTTCATGCTGCAGCTTGTGCTGGGGGTCTGATATAGTTATTCCTGTAATTGGCTGGCCTGCAGGAATGCCAGGCAGGGCTGGCAGTGACCTCCTGTTTGGTGTGAGCCCAAAGGCTGCACTCTGTGCCTGTGGGCAGCCACAGAGGATCCCCAACCCTTGGAGCTGGCATGTCCTGTCCAGTCTCAGCTCCTCTGGGGAATGAGCAGGGATGTGTCACCACCAACAGCAGGGCTGTTGTCATACAGCTTTTCCAAGGGTGATCCCATAACCAGTCACCTCTTGTGGGTGGTGCCTTAACCCAGTCCAAGCTCTCCTGGGGAGGACATGGAGGTGGCTCCTTATAAAGCAGCATCTCCAGCCCCTATGCTGAGCTGCTTCCCTGTGGGTGCAGCATCCCAGGGTGGGATAGCAGGCAGGAGGAGGGTGAAGATGGTTGTGGAGACCCCATCTCCAGCTCTTGGCAGCTGAGAGGCTGCAAAGTGCCTGGCTGGCACAGGTCCACGGAGATGCTGTGGTGGGAAGAGCATCACATTCCATAGGTACCAGTGAGTGTGGGATTCCCTGGGCTGGGCTTGCACCCTGCTGGATGGGGATGAGCTGCTCCCAGTCAGGCTTTCCTCTGCAGGGTGTGGGTCTGGGTGCTTCAGGCCTCCTGCAATCAGGAGTGAAAGGAAGGAAGCTGAGGAGTGGCCCACCCACGCTCAGCTGCTGCTGGTTGGGAGGAGGGAGGAGCAGCTTCCCCCAGTTGTTCTGGGGCCAGGGAGCACTAAGACTTAATGGGATGTCTGGAGGACAGCCTCCTGCCAGCAGAGGTGTCACCATCCACAGCCCAAAGGGACACCACAAGGTCCTTTTGCCCTCTCCTCAGGGACCTGCTGGCCCTAGAATGGGAAAGAAGGAGGCTGCTGATGTCCACCCAGGGCTCCCCCTTTGCACAGGGGCTGTCAGGGCGAGCAGCACTTTGTACAAGCCTTGGAATGGCTGTGTTGAGATAAGGAGTCTGCTCCCAGAGATAGGGAGCTGCAGGCCAGGGGGGCTCCTCCTGCCTCCAGCCCAGGGCTCATCTTGTCCTTGGGATGAACCAAATTCCTGCACAAGGCTGAGCACCAGCTCCCACTGCTGCGTCCCACACGACATGGGGACAGTCAGAGCTCAGGGCAGGGGAACCCTCTGTAAATATGGGGCATTTCTGCCAGCCCTGTGCTGCTCTGCGTGGCTCGGTGTGCTCTGGAACAGGCAGCAGGGGACTGGGGAACTCTGCAAGCCCAGCCAGAGCCCTGGCACCAAGAGCTGCTGGAAGAAAGAGAGTTCAGCAGAAGAACCAGAGGGAGGAGTGTCCACTCCAGCCCCACTGACCTTTCATACAAAGAATTTTGCTTCGAGGAGGGAAGTGGGAGTGAACTCAGTAATGACCTGCGGCATGGGGATGGAGGCCTGCAGGCAGGCTGTCCCCTTCCCTTGGGGAAATACCAACCTGGGATCCCTCAGCCCCTTCCAGAAGATGCAGCCAGGGCTGAAACACTTGCACCATCACATCTGTGCGCTCTGTGTTTAAGCCAAGCTAATAAGGAATTGGAGTAGATTTGAGTAATTAATCAGTTCTTAGATAACAAAACCAAGTTAAACCAATCCTAGTAGGCTGGGGAAAAACAAAAGAGAGCTTTCCTTGTGTGTGTTGTGACCCTGTCTGTGGAGCAGCTGACCCCTCTGCACATTCCCCAGTGGAGCTGCTGTGCTTCCCTGGCTCCCAGTGGAGACTTTGGCCCTTGGCTCTCCCCAAAGCTGTTGGGGCGACTCCAAGTCTCCGTGTGCACGTTCCTCACGTGGCTTGAGCTCCAGCCTGAGGAAGGGACCAGCGGGCTGAGGGTCCCCTTGTGCAGCCACAGCCCCTCCAGCAGCACCCACCACGCTGGGGTGCCTTGGCAGGAGGCAGAAAATGGGTTTGCACAGCGCTGCCTGCCTGGGGTTGTGCTGTGAGGCTGTGGGGACTCCAGGGAACTGGGGAGATGTGGGGTGGGTGGCCAGTGGCACAGAGGGACCCCAGCCCACCTCAGCAGGTTGGGACGCCTTTGGGTGTCAGCACTCTTGCCCTGCTGGGGTGGCTGGGGGGTTGTTGCAGTGCTAAAAATTAACGTGGGGAACGAGCTGTGGCCGGGACGTGGGAAATCCTCCAGGCGACTTTTTCCAGCCACTGCCAGGCAAATCCTTCCCTCTCCATGCCGAGAGGGAGGGATGGCGTCACCCAGGACTGCCGGGGGAGAGCCCAGGGCCACATTCCTGGCCCTGCAGTGTGTGCAGTGGTGCGAGTGTCCCCCGTGTCCCCGTGTCCCTCCCCCGGCCTCGGCTTATCAGCTCCCCCGCCTGCCATGCTCTATCTCCCCAGCCTCTTTCCTTCCTCCCGGGGCGTGCCGTGTTCCCAGCTCGCCCGGGCTCAGCAAACCTTGCTGCCATTGCCCAACGTCCTTCCTGGACGGAGGAGAATGGGAGAGGATGTTCTGTTGGTGGCGTGGGTGAGCAGTGCTGGCCTGCCTGCACGCCCCAGGGGTCAAGGTGGGATCTCAGCACTCATCCGTACCCCAGCCAGCACAGAGATGTGGATTTAAGCCCCTGTGTGGGTGTCCACGCTGACTGTGTGGCTCAGTGATAAGGGAGAGGGCAGCTAACCATAAGCCCTGAAGCACAGAGGGCCTCCCTGAAGGTTCAGAGAGAAATCCTGCGTCTCGCAGTTTTGCCATCCAGTTCCGTTGTGAAAGGGTTGGGACACATGAGGAAAAAAAATTGAGTGTTTCTCTTTTTTTTTTTTTCCTCCAACAATATATTTTTATTTCAAGAGCTGTTTGCGCTTTGCCTCCTTTTCTCCCGACCTGAAACTTGAGACTGCAAAATGGTAAAAAAGCTTTTAGCAAGGGAGCAGAAGCAGAGAAGGTGCTGGGTCTCTGCTCATGTGTCAGTCCACAGGAGCTCCATGCTCAGAGATGCACAAACTGAGTCTCCTATCCAGAGCTCTTAATAACTGGCAGCACCTTTAAACGTGGCTCCAGCCTTGAGAGAGGTCTTTAACGTGCTTGTGAATCATTTATGGGCAGCAGCAGCAGCAGCTCTGCCTGATGGGCTCTTGGGTGCCAGCTGTGGTGGAGGCTGCAGGGCTGTCTGGGGGCTCTGAGGCAAAAGCCCCAGCACATCTGGCCCCCTTCTCACTGCCCTGTGGAGGTGGAGAGGAAGAGCTGGGGCTCACTGTGTCAGGGTGATGATGGGTGTTCATGGGGGTCTCTGCCCCACAGCCTTGGGTGGCTCAGAGCTGCCTTCTCCTCCAGCTGAGCTGTGCCAGCCAGAAACAGTTATTCCAGTAATGTGCCTTCCCCCAGTGCCAGCCAGCCCAGGGAGAGAGATCCCAATCCTTCTCCACGCATCCATGAAGGCACTGCATGCACCCCCCTCCAACCAGGGCTGCTCTGCAGGGTTGTCTCTGCTATCCTGTGCTATGGTTATTCTTGGCTGTCCCAGTTGTGCTCACCTGGCCTTGCTGATGGTCCCTTTGTGTTGCTTGGGCCATCCCAGCATGTCCTGCGGTGATGCTTTGTGTGAACCACATCATTTTCTCCATCATTTTCTTCCTTGGGTTGCTTCCTCTGGTCAGAGCTTGTGATTTGCCCTGGGGCTGGGAGTCAGCCCTGGTCACCTTCCTTGTGCCTTTTTTGGTTGAAGGCTCAAACCTCGTCCCGGTTGCTCCCCAGTGGCCCCAGCACATCTGCCCTCTTGGGAAAGAGTGGGGTCTCCAATCCCTGCTGCAGCTGGAGCACAGGCTGTGTCCCTGCTGCTGGGTGTCAGGCTTTGGGGACCTTCAGTGGTCAAAGAGCTTTGGGAGGGGAGATGGTGACAATGGGGGATCTCTCCTTACCAACCAGAGCAGGTGGTCCTCCCTGCACATCCTGCCCATTTATTGCACCCTGTGGGTCAACAGTGGCTGCAGCCCCAGTGCTTGGAGGTCTTTTCCATCCTGAAGTGACAGGACTTTTCTTCCAGCCCAAAGCAGAGCTCCTGCCGAGCTCAGGACATGCTCGTGGCTGCCAAGTCCCATGCCTGTCACCCCCCTGCTGCTGTGTCCTGCCCTGTCTCTGCAACAGGGCACGTGCTCAGCCACCCTCCCATGTCAGCTCCGCACGTCGCCTCTCACTTCCTTTTTCTGTCCCCAGGACAAGGCCACCACTTCCACCCCAAGTGTCCAAGGACTGGGCTGAGGCTCCCTGGGGACCCGCAGCCCAGCTGTGCCCTGTGATGGGGCAGCTGCTGCCAGGGCTGCCAGGCAGGGAGCCATGCTCCTGCTGGCAGAGCTCTCCGTGCCAGGGCTGGGGGGGTGACAGGGACCTGGGAGCACAGGGGACCTGGAGGCCCAGCCTGTGGCAGGCAGACAGTGTCTGGACGGAGGCGCCGCCTGGCCCATTCCCACACCCAGCACGCCAGCTCCAGAGCGCTTGGGTGCCAGCACCAGGCACGTGGTGAGCTGGAAAACACTCACCATCCACTGGGGATTTCTCTGCCTGGCACGGGAGAAGGCTCAGGAGCTGTGCTCAGGGGGTGGCTGCTGCCTCCAGCCCGTGTGGCAAAGGAGCCTTGAGCCCTGGGTGTCCTCTGCCCCCCTCCCCTCCTGCTCGATGCCCAGTGTGCCGATGGGTGCACAGAGCTGTGACTGTGACTGGACAGCAGGTGCCCGCTGGGCCGTGCCAGCTCCCCTGGCACTGAGTCACCTCGGGGGAGGCCAGTCCAGCCCTCCACCCCCTGCCTGGGGAGCTGGTGGGAAGTGAGGGATTTTAAACACGCTGCAAACCTGCTCTGCTGGGAAGCACAGAGGTCTTGGGGTTGTCCAGGGTGTGAGGGGAGCGATTGGGGATGGGATTTTGGGATGGGGGTGTAAGACTGGGGCTGTGTAAGAGTTTGGCTCCAATTTCTGTGCTTCAGGCTGTGCTGGTTCTCAGCACTCCAGCCATTCCCCAGACCTGGAGAAGGATGAGGGTGCCCTGGGATTGCTCTGACCCCAGCATGTTCCCATTCCTGGCTCTCTAGAGCAGCTGCCATCTCAGGCTCGTTGCTGGCTGCCCTGGGAGGAAAACAAACAATCTCCAGCTCACCAGTGGGACGGAAAGTTTTACTTGCTGGGGGCTGGCACTCTCCCAGTTTAGCAGCTATGAAATACCCAGTGAGGCACTCATGTTCCATGCCTGCTCTTCCTGGGTGTCTTGCTTCCCAAGAGCTTTGCCTGGCAGCAGCAGCAGCAGGGGAAAACTCCCTGCGAAAACTGGTACACTCCCTGCCGTGGAGCATTGCTGTAAATGGGGGCTTTTCCTCCTGATGCCCTGTGCCAGCAGCTGATCCCTGTCCCTGGATCCCCCAGCCACCTGCAGCCGTGTCCCCAAGGTCTGGGGAGCACTGAGCTCAGCTCTCCCTCTGCCAGGATGCTCCTGCAGCCCTTGCCTGCTTTCCCATGCCTGGTTTTTCATCACAGCCTCTCCCTGCAGGAGGAATTCAGCCGTGTCTCGGGGCTCCCATGCGTGAAGGACGGAGGCAGAGGAAGGCTGCCGTGGGTGTTTGCCATCACTGCACAGGATCCCTGGCACTCTTATGAGGTGAGGAGACCCTCGTGGGGACCAGCACTGGCTGAGCCTCCAGGGGAAATTTGGGAGTTGATTGCTCCCAGCTTTGGTGCTGGGGAGGGAGCCCAGCACCCATTTTAAGGCAGGAGCAGGCGGCTATCACATGGCCCAGGAGCTGATGGAGGGCAGCAGTTCCAGCTAGTGCTGCCAACTCCAGGCTTTCCTGACCCTGGGGAGCTGGTTCTGGACTCCTGCATCTCCATGAAGCTGATCCCTTGGGCACCCCATGCTCCTTAAGACAGGCTTTGCTTGTGGTGTGGCCTAAGGGGAGGGTCATGTTCAGGACCCCAAGTGCTAAGGGAGCTGCAAAATGTCCCTGTCCCTGACTCTTGGCTTGAGAATGGGCTACCAATGGGATCCTGTTGCAGAGGGGGCTGGTGGGATCTCAGTCACTCACCTGGTTGCTCAAGTAATGTTGCTTAAGGAGAGCAGAGCTGTAGGAGTCTGGTCATTGGGATCTTGGGCAGGGAGAGGAATCAGGCCTGTGGATCAAGCTGGCATTTTGCAGCCAGTGGCACTGTGCAGACATGGCAGGTGACACCATTCCCATGGCCATGGCTGTGCTGGGGGACAAGAGATGCTTGTGAGACCCATGTGAGTCCCCTGGGCACTGGCACATGGTCAAGGAGGACAGGAAGAGGTTAGACAGGGTTGTGCCTCCCCTTTGATTGCCCCTGTAGTCCCTAATAGGATCTGGGACTTGTTCTCTTGCACTTGGATGGAATTACTTTTCCTGCAAAGCTCTGCCTGGGAGAGCTGGCTGCAGGGACCCTTGGGAGGGGATTTCTTGAGGAATTAACCACGTCTTGGCTGTTAAGCTTCCCTCTCCTTGCACATGGTGCCAGAGAGGATTCAGTCTCCCAGCCTGGTATGTGCATGCACGTGCCAGAGGGGAATATCCTGCATCTCCCCTTCATGGGGCACCCCAACACATGGCGGGTCCACGTGGGAGCTGTGGTGCATGTGGGGATGTGGATCAGGTGTTTCCAGGCCTTGTGCATCCCTTCCCTTCCCACCCTGCCCAGGCAAGAGGAGCTCTTTGCAGACTTCCCCTTGGCTCCCTTGCCAAACTGAGAGGGCTGGTGTTCCCATGTGCTGCAGCTGTGTGCCATGGGCCTGGCCGGGGCTTGCTGGGATCCCCCATATTTTTGAGGCACATGGTCAGGCTCATCCTGGCAGGGTGTGAAACCTGGGTGTCCCACAGGCATGTGCTGGGATGATGGGGATGCTCTGACCTGGTCACTGTTGCCATCCCTGCCCTACCCCCAGCAGGGGAAGGGGTGGTGTTGGTGACCCCCAGGGACTGGGAGCGAGTGGTTACTGTAAGCCTTCCTGTCCACCCAAACTCAGGGATGGAATGTGGGTTTTGGGGGCGCAGCAGCTGGGCTCATGATGGCAAGGTCTCACCAGCACAGCCAGGGACACAGGGGGCTCAGTCTGAGGATGTCCCACTGGTGAGGCCCCATCTCCTACTGGGACCCAGCCTTTCGTCAAGCTCCTGGGGGAATGCTTTCACGCACGAGCTCCTGGGGGAATGCTTCTCCCCCTGTGGCTGACTCCCTGCACTCTGCCAGCCTGCCGACCACCACCGGCCCACGATGTCAGCCGGGGACAAGAACGGGGGCAGCCGCTCCGGCAGCAGCCGCCTGCAGAGCAAGAAGCCCCCCAACCTCTCCATCGTCATCCCCCCCCGGGAGGCCGAGGAGGATGGCGCCCGCAAGGAGGTGAGCGGTGGAGCCGTGTTCGTCCCACGCTGGGCTGGGGGCGCTGCCAGGTGCCATCCTGTCCCTAATGCCGTGCTCTGCCTTCCAGCCCTCCAAGGTGCCCATCTACCGCAAGAGCAAGAGCCTGCAGGAGCCCCGCCTGGAGCGCCGGCCCGGCTTCCGCCGGCAGACGTCCCTGTCCCAGAGCATCCGCAAGTGAGGGCAGGCTGGGCTCCAGCCGTGACGGGGTCACTCAGAGGGGGCCGTGCCAGGACGTTGTGGGTCCTGGCAGAGGGTGTGGGGTGGGGTTTGGAGAGTTGCGTCTCAGAAGGGAGCGCGAGAATCGCTTTCCTCCACTTGCCTCTGACCGCAAAGCCGGGTGAAAACCGCCCTGCTGCAGGCTGGGCTGAGATACCCCGACCACTTGCCAGAGGGGACCCCTGGGTGGAGTGGTGGTGCCTGGTGTGGGGGACCAGCTGTGTGACAGGTGTGCCCACCGCGTCGCCAGGGGCACGGCGCAGTGGTTCGGCGTCAGCAGCGACTGGGAGGGGAAGCGGCAGCAGTGGCAGCGCAAGAGCCTGCAGCACTGCAGCATGAGGTACGGCAAGCTGAAGCCCGCCTATCGCGACATGGAGCTGCCCAGCCAGGAGGTGCCCTCTTTCCAAGCCACCGAGTCGCCCAAGCCCGCCAAGATGCCCAAGGTAGGGCTGGGGGTGAGGGGTCCCACTCCCAGCCTTGCTCTCCCAGCGCTGACACCTCTTCCCTCCCCTAGATCGTGGACCCGCTGGCCAGGGGCCGTCCCTTCCGCCATCCCGATGAGACCGACCGTCCCCACACGCCCCACCACGTCCTGCCCCCGCTCACCCCCGGTGTTGTCTCCTTGGCATCCTTCAACAGCATCCGCTCGGGCTACGGCCGCCTGCCGCGCAGGAAGAGGGAGTCTGTGGCCCACATGAGCTTCAAGGCGGCCGCAGCCCTTCTCCGTGTGAGTTTTGGGAGTGTGAGGGGGATCAATCTTCCTAAGCCGGGTTTCGGTTTTGTCCTTCATCCATCATCTGTGTTTCTTGGCTGTTTGCTCTGCGTGGACGCTGCTGTCTCTCCAGGGCGGGTTTGAGGAGGGAGATTGGGTTTTTTTTACCTGAGCTCTACTTAAAAGTAGAAGTTTTGGTGAAAAATTGGACAATCTGAGAAAGGAACAGTTTCTGGGTTCCACTGCTTAGGAGCAAGGAAACCTGTCCAGCAGTTTTCTTGCTTCTGAGGAGCCCTGGGCAAACCTTGGGAATAGGTTTGTGGGTATGAGACCAGATGAATTCAGAGGTCACTTGTCATGCTGACTAACGTGGCCAGGGTCCAGGGCGGATGCTGAGGAGCTAAAGGCAGCACCTTCTGCCAGTTCCTCCCCACACGAGGGGCTACGGTGGCTGATTGGGATTTAATCCTTGCCATTTGGCTTTGGAGAGGGAAGATCTGAGAAACCTTCAGTGCTGCAAAAACTGAGGGCTTCTGGTTGCTTACCTTCATTTGCTTGCACTGCCAAAGGGGCGCTCTGTCCTGGAGCCACTGGCTCCCAAGCGAAGGAGCAAGAGGAGCTTCCTGTACCCCAGCTTCATGGACGAGGACATGGTGGATGCTGCTGATACCCTGGACTCGTCCTTCTTCAGTAAGGCAAGCGACATTCCATGCTGGCTGCTGGAGCTGGGGCATGTCCCAGTGCCCTGCACGGGGGGCTAGGTGTGGAGCAGGGCTCTCACAAGGCCCCCTTGTGCTGGCACTCCACCCAGTAGTGACAGTGGCTGCTGTGCCCCGCCCTCGGTGATGGCCCTTGGGTGTGACAGGGAATGATGTTGCCATCTGGGCGCATTTCATACCCATGATGGGCCATTACTGGGCTGTCACTGGGGATCACCCACTCCCTCTGGGCAGGGCGATGCTCACTCAGGGGGCTTCTGACCCATCACACTTATCCAAGGACAAGTATCCATCCCCTTTCCAGATGGACATGCACGATGAGACGTACTCCATGCCCGATGACGTCTTTGAGTCACCTCCTCTATCAGCCACGTACTTACGCATGCACCAGGTGGGGGAGGATGCCAGGGTATCCCCCGAGGTGGAGCAGCCCACCCCGTGAGTACCAACCCTCAGCAGGTGTTGCCCCCGAGGCTGCCCAGGTGCCCTGCTGCAGGCAGGACAACATCCCCAACCACCCCTGCTGTGGGCACCAGGCACCTCCATGATGATCCTGGGAGAGCAGAGCCAGGAGGTGCTCAGAGCCTCGTCTCAGGGCATCCTCGGAGCTCTGGCCGTGGGGTGTTCCCCAGCTGGTCCTTTTTGGCAGGTGTGATGGGCTTCTCCTCTCTCCACAGGCGGGAGGGTGTCCGGCTGACGTCGGTGTCGGGCAGCGCGGGCCCGGCCCCGCGGCGGGGCAGGCGCATCGCCTCCAAGGTGAAGCACTTCGCCTTCGACCGCAAGAAACGCTACTACGGGCTGGGGGTGGTGGGCAAGTGGCTGAACAGGACCTACCGGCGCAGCCTGAGCAGCATCGTGCAGTCCCAGCTGGAGATCACCGACAGCCACCGGTGAGCGGCACCCATTGTAGTCACTGCTTGTCACCTTGAGGTTTTCTGGAGTCTTTTTCCAAGGACGAAAACTGGTACACAAGGTTATGTTTTTTTAAACTATCTTGTTTTTCACATTCTTCTTTGAAGGAGGGAGTTCGCTTGTTTACTTTTGATGTGACCAATAAGTCAGGGAATCCCACCTCTAAGGTGGGCACATTGTAGAAAGGTATAAAACGAGTTTAGACAATAAACCAGCCCCTTCTTGAGAGCATCAGCCTTCTGAGCAAGACTCTTGTCTTCCTTTGTGTCCAACAGCAACAACCGATGGCACGGGACACCCTGACTCAGATGTGTGTTCCCCTCAATGCTTGGGGATCAGGGGTTGGGGGGCTGCAGTACCCCTTTCCCCAGCCATCTTTGACCAGCTCCAGTTTTGGGTCTTGTCTCCTCCAGGCCGTACTTCACATACTGGATCACCTTTGTCCACATTCTCATCACCCTGCTGGTCATCGGCACCTACGGCATCGCCCCCATTGGCTTTGCCCAGCACGTGACGACAGAGTTAGTAAGTTTAAGAGCCATCTTTCAGTGGGGACTGTAACCACCAGTGTCCCATGGTGTCCTGCTCCCTGCAGGGACTGGGAGCACACTGTGGGGCTCCAGCATTTGAGAGGCTCTGTGAAACAGCAGGGCAATGGGACGAGCAGCACCACCTTGCAGCGGAATATGTGGTGGGAGCAGAGCTGTCCCCTCTCCTGCCTTGCTGGTGGGACTCAGCAGCCCTTCCCCTCGGATGAAGGGGCTGCTCAGTCCCTTTTGAGTGGAGGGAGACAGGGGTGCACCTCCTCAGCACTCGCCCCTTCAGTGGGAGCTGACTCTGGCCTCTCTTGGCAGGTGCTGAGGAACAAGGGTGTCTACGAGAGTGTCAAGTACATCCAGCAGGAAAACTTCTGGATTGGGCCCAGCTCAGTAAGGGCTCTGCCAGACCCTTGGCCCCTGGTCTCATGCTCTGCCCTCTGCTTCCCTTGCCCTGAGCTCAGGGGGTTCTCTGAGATGCTTCTCTCCTCAGGGGCACAGAGCTTGACCTCCTCACTCCAGCCTGCTGTCCTGGGCCACCATCCCACTGGCCCATGTGGCATCACAGTGGGATGGTCCTGCCTTCCTTCCACTGGGAAGACAGAGACCTTTGTCTATTGCCTGCAGCGACCCCCTGCCCCTGCTGAATTCTCCCTGGGGATGGCTGGAGTGAAGGGAGGAGCTCAGACAAAGCATCCCCTTTACTGGCATCTCCCTCCCAGATCGACCTGATCCACCTGGGAGCCAAGTTCTCCCCCTGCATCCGCAAGGACCGGCAGGTGGAGAGGCTCATCCAGCGCGAGCGGGACCGGGAGCGTGGCTCTGGCTGCTGCGTCCAGAACGACAACTCGGGCTGCATCCAGACCCTGCCGCAGGACTGCTCGGTGTGTGCCCCTGCCCTGGGCACCGGGAAGGGCTGGGGATCCCTGGGGAAAGCAGGGGAAACCTGCACTGCACCGGGGCAGGATGCACACGGGGTCAGAGCCGTGCATTCCCTGCTGCATCCTCAGTCTCTCATGCTCCCTGCAGGAGACACTGGCAACGTTCATCAAGTGGCCGGGCAGCAACGCGCCGGCCGTGGGCTCGGGAGAGAAGCGGACCTCGGGGGCTGTGTGTCACCAGGACCCCAGGTACTGACCCAGCAGCTGGGTGGAGGTGGCCCACTCACCTGGCTGTGTGTGGGACACAGCAGAAGGGGCTGCCTTTCTAGCATGGATGCCTTGAATCCTCTTGTCTGAGGGGATGGGAGGTTTTTGCACACTGTAGGAGAGTGATAAAGAAGAGGGAATCAGTGGGAAAACTGAGGGAGGGCCTGTCCTAAACAGAGGCAGCAGCAGGTGATGCCAGAATATCCATGGACATTGGTGGGGTTATCCAACAGTTCTGAGTTCTGCAGAGTTCACCTGTACAGAAGGAGCTGCTGTGGGTGTTGTGGGACACCCACTGGTGGGCAGGATCGAGGCAGGTCCCAGAGCTGTCTGTGCCTGAGGGGATTGCTGGTCTGCAGGGGGGATGTGTTGGGGAGACCCACCTGCCTCACCCCCCTCCTCCTGCCAGGACATGTGAGGAGCCAGCATCCAACCCACCCCATGTGTGGCCAGATGACATCACCAAGTGGCCGGTAAGAGCCCAGTGCCACCATCAGCTGGTGACTCCATGGTGGCAGTGGCAATGAGCCCGGCAGGGGCCTACGGGGACAGCCTGGGGCCAGACTCTGACCAGGGCTCCTTTCCCTCTTGCTTCTAGATCTGCACCTACGAGACCAAAACCAACCACACGGGCTTTGCCCACCTGGACTGTGAGATCAAGGGCAGGCCCTGCTGCATCGGCACCAAGGGCAGGTGGGTCGTGGCACAGGGGGCTCCTGGCTGGGCTCCCCCACCTCCTCTCCTGCCTCGTGTTGTCCCATCAGTGTCCAGAGCTGTGCCTGGGGGGGGAGAGGGAGGTTGCAGAGCCTTGAGGGGTGGGAAGCACAGTGGGAGCAGAGGGGGATGCTCAGGGGTGTCCTGAGTGTGCCCTGTCCCCAGTGAGCCCCCTCCTGCCCCCTGCCAGCTGCGAGATCACCACTCGGGAGTACTGCGACTTCATGCACGGCTATTTCCACGAGGAGGCAACGCTCTGCTCGCAGGTGAGCAGGGCCAGGGAGGCACGGCAGGGCACGTGGGATGCAATGCTAACAGCCATGCTGATGCCAAAGGGCTTTAGAGTATCCTACCAGGAGTGGGACGTGGTTGGGATGGATGTGAGCAGGGGTGATGCAAAGTGCAAGGACTTGCCCAGCTACTGGCTGGGCTCCTGCTGCTGTGCCCACCTTGCTGGTGTGGGGCAGGAGGTGTCTTTTCCAGCACCACAGCAATGTGGGTGCCCCACGCCATCCAGAATCACCTCACAGCTGCCACGTGGCATCATTGACAACCCATCCCTGTGACCCATCCTTTGCTCCCAGTGGCTCTGAGAACAACCTTGCTGCCTTTACAGGTGCACTGCCTGGACGAGGTCTGTGGGCTCCTGCCCTTCCTGAACCCGGAGGTCCCTGACCAGTTCTACCGCCTGTGGCTGTCCCTGTTCCTGCATGCTGGGTGAGCCCATAGCCCAGGGGTGGGGGGAACTGGAGTGCCATTGGGATGGGGTGGGAGAGAAGAGGGAAGGGCATTCCCAGACTGCAATGACAGGTGCCTTCAGTGGGAGGGTCCTGTGAGCTGTCTCATGCCTCGGGGCACTGGGTGGGGGGGCTGGGCAGGGGTCTCTAACACAGGGCCTCTCCCCCAGCATCATCCACTGCCTGGTGTCGGTGACGTTCCAGATGACGGTGCTGCGGGACCTGGAGAAGCTGGCAGGCTGGCATCGCATCTCCATCATCTTCATCCTCAGCGGCATCACGGGCAACCTGGCCAGTGCCATCTTCCTACCCTACAGGGCAGAGGTGAGGGTTTGGGGGCTCTGTCCCAAATCCTGTCAGGGAGCAGAGGACACCCCTCTCCATCCCAATCCTGGGCAGATGTTTGGGGAAGGGGCTGGAGCACAGATTCTCACCCACTGGCAGGGTTTGCTGCAAGGAGAGGGGGAGGGGTTGTCCCTGCCCCACGTGTGGTGTTGGCACATGCCATGTGTGTCACATGTCACCACGTGTCCATGAGCGTGTGGGGTCCCTGGGCAGGCAGATGGCTAATCTGCTGCCAGCCAAACCCTGTCAGGCTTTAAACGAGATCATGCCAAGGGCCTTAATCCCCCCATGGGTGTGCCAGGATGGGACTGTGGTCTGGGAGGGGGCAATGCTGTCCGACTGCTGAGTCACAGAAAGTACCAGCTCTGCCAAAACAGCACCACCCTGCTCCCCTCCTCATCCTCCAGTGCCAGGGCTCCCAGTCCTGAACCCCATGCAGGATTCTGCACAGGGACACNCATGCAGGATCCTGCACAGGGACGCAGGAGCCAAATGCACTTTGCCAGGGGAGGAGACGATCCCTGGGGGACATGGGGCGCGTCTGAGGTGACACAGTGCCCAACCCTGCCTTCCCCTACCCCCGCAGGTGGGCCCTGCCGGCTCCCAGTTCGGCCTGCTGGCCTGCCTCTTCGTGGAGCTCTTCCAAAGCTGGCAAGTGCTGGAGAAACCCTGGAAAGCCTTCCTCAACCTCTTCGGCATCATCCTCTTCCTCTTCATCTGCGGCCTCTTGCCCTGGATCGACAACATCGCTCACCTCTTCGGCTTCCTCAGCGGCCTGCTGCTGTCCTTCGCCTTCCTGCCCTACATCACCTTCGGCACGCTGGACAAGTACCGCAAGCGGGCCATGATCATCGTCTCCCTGCTGGTCTTCCTGGGGCTCTTCGCCTCGCTGGTGGTGTGGCTCTACGTGTACCCCGTCAACTGGCGCTGGGTGGAGTACCTCACCTGCCTGCCCTTCACCAGCAAGTTCTGCGAGAAGTACGAGCTGGAGCAGGTCCTGCACTGACCCTGCCCGCAGGGACGGGGCTGGCACGGGCGGTGTTTCCCCCGGGGTGGGTTCTCCCCAGCCCGTGGTGGCTGCTGCAGGATGGGGCAGATGCTGGGTGTGGCTCCATCCTGGGGGAGGGTGGGTTTGGAGCGCCCCTTGCTCAACGCTGGGGGTGCGGGGCTGGGTCAGCCCTGCCTTGGACCCCTCTGGGGCTCCCTCCTGATGCTGGAAAGCCATAACTGGTTTGGGGACTGACTCTGGCTGCTGCCTGTGAGGGGAAAGGGCTGAGGGAAGTGGGATTTTGGTGCGTCCATGGCCAGGCTGGACTCCCAGTCCTGGGGTGAAGTTGCTGAAGTCTCCAGCCTGTGTCCCTGCCTGCCTGGGGCCCCGTCCCACCTCAGTGCCCTGCAGCTCATACTGTGAACACAACCCCTTTTTGCAGGGGCACTTTTTTTTATCCACAGTTCTTTAGGCCCAGGGTTTCCCCATTTTGGGCTCCCCAGAGTCTCTGTCGTGGCTCCAAGATGTTCAGAACTGAGCTTCAAAGACATTTTTCAATCCTGTTCCCCCTGAGGCCCCAAAGGAGGCTTGTGCCTTCCCGCCTGGCTCCTCACTGGATGGAGAGGCAGGACTTGGGACAGGGGGCTTTTCTTTCCCTTATTTCAGAGAAATTCTCTTTTTGGAAGGGAAAGAGTGGCAAGGACCACATTTGTAGTGCCATGGCGGGAGGCAGACATGGAGAAAAACCCCCTGGGGGGGTTCAAGTGGCTGCTTCTGGAGCCCACAGACCTCTCAGGAAGCTGTCAGTGCTCCCACCTTCTGCCTTCAGTCCCTGCTTTTTCCCCTTTCCCTTTTTCAAAGCGTGGAGACCTGGGTAGCCTTCTGTTCCTCCAGTGGTGCTGGTCAGATGGAGAAGTGCAGGATGGGGCAGTCACCTTCCCTCTTCCCTGCCCAAGGCTGCACATTCCCAACTGCCCCCAGCCCTGGGCTGCTCTCCCCAGCATCTCCTCCTCCTTCCCACGAGCCATGGCACGAAGGCAGGTCCTTCCTGGGGTCCAGGTGACCCCTCTGGGCTGGTCTCTCCCCTGGGATGTGTTGCTTTGGTGCTGGAGGCCTTAGTGCTTTTAAATGGGGGCAGGTGGGAATCCCCCAGTTAGGATGTCCTGGGATAAATATTCAAGGGCTGAGTGCCTGGCTCCTTCTCCACAACCACTTGCTGAGTGAGCTCAGGAGCATCTGCATCCGTCCGTGCATCCCTCCCTCCACCCTGGGCCAGTTTTCAGCCCCACTCTGTCCCTCCAGTTGCTGCTCCAGCCAAAGAAAGACACTTCACCTCATTTGTCTCTTTTTGATACTTTTTTTAAAAGCTGTGGGTTTCCCCGCCCCATTAATAAATTTCTACTTGTATTTAATGAGATGCAGGAGGCCTCTTCTCCCTTCTTGGGTGTGGGGACACAGCACTTTTTGGGGGGTTCTGGTTGTTTTGGTGATGGCTGGTGTGGTAGGGAGGGGAGGACAAGCTGGGGCTGGTGCCCTGATGGGCAACTCAAACCCCTCCCTGGGAGGAGACAGGGTTTGCAGGGTCTCAGTCAGGAGGAGAAACCAAACACTCGGATCCGTGGAACCTCCTGATCCTGCCTGAGGGCAGAGTCACCCCTGCTTTTATCCCACCCTTCACTGAGTGACCTGAGGCTGGATTTGCCCCTTCTCCCTTGAGGCTGAGGTGCCCCAAGGGGTCCTGGATTGCTCCCCTCATACCAGCTGGTACCCTCCCTCCGGCCATTGTGGTGAGGTCATGATCAAAGCAGGGCAGGAACACACATGGGCTGTGTAGAAAATCACCACCACATCTTTATTTGCCGCTTTCCAACAACCTGAGTTGTTTGCAGAAGACTTGTCCTGGGCCGGGGGTGGGTCTGGGTCAGGCAGGACCAAATGGTTTAGACTGGTTCCCTGGGGAGGCTCTGCAATGTGCAGCTGAGGATGGCTGTGGGCTGGGAATATGCTCCAAGGGGTCTGGAAGGATGTCTGTTGGCAGGGGGTGGCTGCCAGGGCCCCTGCCTGGTCCAGGGGCTGCTCAGGGAGGGCTTGGCCATGGTGTGCTCCACTCGTAGTGTGGTGGGGTGCCAGGCTGGAGCATGGGTTTGCAGGGGCTCTGCTGGGTGTCTCAGCAAACTGCTGTAGGTGGAAGTGCCCTCAAACCAGCAGAGCCCCCAGCCATTCCCAGGGCAAAGCCTTTCCATCCCAGGGGGCTCGTGGCCCTGCAGCCCACCCAGACCTGCCAGCGCAGCCCTGGCTAAAGCAGAGCCCGGGGAGTTGATGCTTCCAGCAGGATCTGGCAGGAACTTCTGCGCCCAGCCCTGCAGGGATGGGATGGGGCCACGCTGACGTGGCTGCAAGGCAGATGTGGCAGAGGGAGTAGCTGCACCCAGCACAAGCCGGGGAAGATGGATCGCAGCGGTGGGGATGGGGAGGGGTCGCAGCCTCTCATCCCCCCGGGCAGGCCAGAGCGGGGAGGGGCCTCAGCAGCCGCTGTTCCTGCGCATGAAGGCGTGTCCCCGCACGGGGTGCTGCATCTCCACGAAGGCCAGCTCCCCCACCGTCACCTGGCAGGGCCCCAGCGCCTGGAAGCCGCACTTGTGGTAGAAGGGCACGAGGAAGGGCTGGCACATGAGCAGGGCGCGGCGGGCGAAGGGCAGGCAGCGCAGGTACTGCAGGTAGCGCCACATCAGGATGGAGCCCTTGCCCTGCTGGCGGACGGTGCGGTGCACGGCCAGCACGTGGATGTGCACGGCTGAGCCCTGCGGCTTGTGCAGGCTCAGGGCTGCCTGCCGGGGCGGGGGGGACAGGGGTTAGCAGTGCTGTGGGGTCCCATCCTGCTTCTCTTGCCCTGCTCCCACAGAATCACAGAATTTTTAGGTGAGAAAAGAGCTTCAAGATCGTCAAGTCCAAGCCGGNACTAAGAACTAAGAACTAACACAGCTCTTACACCTCAACTAGACCATGGCACCAAGTGCCACAGCCAGTCTTGTTTTAAACACATCCAGGGATGGTGAATCTACTGCCTCCCCGGGCAGGCCATTCCAGAGCTTTATCACTCTTTCTTGTGCAGGGTCAGTGCTGCCTGCGAGGGAGGGGACAGGGGTTAGCAGCACCAGGGGGTTCCATCCTGCTTCTTATTCCCCACTCCCAAGGAACCAGGGTCCCCATCCTCCCCACTCCTGTTCGCTTCCCCCCGTTATCCTGGGAGGTTTTTTAATTTTAAAATGGATGTTGAGGGGAATTACTTGGCATCTTTTTAGCAGTATCATTTACATTAATTAATGAGAAGGTTCATTTCCACCAAAGCACTCCTGTAGCTGTTAGTCCTGGGAGAAGATTTCGGGAGTAGCCTCAGGGCCCGGGGAGCTCCTCCTGGTCCCCAGGCTCTGGCAGTGCCTCTCTCTGGCAGTGCACGAGGTGGGAAGGACAGGGTCATACCTGGCTGAGCCTCTCCTGGTCCCAGAGGGAGCCGATGATGAAAGCCACGAGCCGCCCCTCCTCAAACCAGCCGAGGGACAGCTCCGGGCACAGGTTCAGGAAGTGGCGGATCTCATCCAGGTGCAGGGGACAGTCCCCAGAAACCGAGATAAAGGCTGGAGGGGGGCAGTGGGGAACACAGTGAGAGATACAAAGGACACCAGACCCAGAAAAACTCCCAGCACTGACGTAGGGGAGGGAAAGTGGGATGTGATGGGGAGAGATGGCGTGTGTCCTGCTGCCTACTAGCTCTAAAATGGTTCTGAGGGACACAGATGGGTCCAGGGAGCAGTTCTGCTTCTCCAGAGGCAGTTCCCCATGGCCCAGTGACCGGCTGCTAACTGCTGATTCCAGAGCTACAGCAGCAGGTGCTGAGTTCAGCCCTCCCCCTCAGCATCTCCCTGGCTTTGGAGAGGATGGAGAAACGGGCTGGGTGAGTCTGGCTGAGGGAAGCTACGGTGAAAGAAATGGGGAAAGTTTGCCAGGCTGGCACTTCAAAGTGCCCCTGTGCAGTAGGAGGCAGAGCGTGGTGTCCTTTTCCTATCCTGTCTTTTACAGGGCTCTTTGGGGAGACCTGCTCCTCACTCGTCAGCATCACCTCCCACCACTCCCAGGGTGAGCTGGGGCCGTGGTTCTCCAGCTCATTAACCACCATCCCTCCACCTCATTAGGGAGCTCGTGGTGGCCCGGCCACAACTCCTGCATCCCTCCCGGGAGGGCACACACAGGGGAGGGAATTCACCATGACGAGGAGCACAAGAGACTGGAAACAGATGCAAAGCTGATGCCACCAGACAGGATCCACCCCCCACCCCCGGCTCCCCCTCACCTTCGCGCTCGATCTCGAACACGCTGACGGCGTCCTCGGGGCTGAGGCAGCGAAACTCGCTGGCGGGCAGCGTGTGCCGGCGCTGGCCCCCGGGAGAGCTGCGGGGCGGCCGCAGGTGGACCGGCTTCAGGAAGGGCAGTGCACTGAGCGCCGACATCCTCCTCCTCCTCCTCCTCCTTCTCCTCCTTCTCCCTCTCCTCCT
>VWYO01014958.1:57900-127936 GCA_013400275.1 Rhadina sibilatrix
AGCTCGGGCGGCTCCGAGTCGGGAGGCCCTGGCGCCGGCGGTGGGGAGGAGGGCCGCGCCAGCCCGCTGCGGCGGGGCTACGTGCGGGTGCAGTGGTACCCGGAGGGCATCAAGCAGCACGTCAAGGAGACCAAGGTAACCGGGGCGGGGGGCGGCCCGCGGCCTGCACGGGCCCGGGTCCCTCCCCGGGGGGCTGGCGCCGGTTGCAAGACCCGGGCGCCGCCTTGGAGGCCTCCCGGGGCAGGGCCTGCACGGCCTGCGGGGTCGGGTGCGCTGGAGGCTCCCGAGCAGGAGGTCGCTGCCCCGGTTCCCCCGTGACGCCCGTCCTTGCCCGCCCGTGCAGCGAGCAGCCGGAGCGGGGAAGGGGATCGGTGTTCTCCGGAGTGTGAAATCCCGTCCCCTCCCTTCATCGCGCTCCCTCTGGCAGCCCAGCATGGATGCTGCTGCTGCCTTGCGCTGATGGCAGAGCGCGGCTGCTCTGCTGAGGCAGTGGGGCTTGCTGGCATAAGGAGAAGGGTGCCTGTGAAGGTGATTTGAGTGAACTTCCAGACATCTCTTACTTGCTGGAGTTGTAGGCCAGTGTCTCAGCCTTTATTGCACAGTGTCGTCATCGCCTGTTCTGGGGGAGTCAGCAGTTGAGCAGGGAAACCACCCCTGGATAAAGATTTCGGCAGGAAGCAAACACGGTTTGGATCTGCCCTTGTTTACGTGAGCATTTGCCCCTTGCTAATGAGGCGCACGTAAATCTGTGGCATCTTAATTATATCTGACCAGCCACAAGGTGTAGGTCTGCACTGGAATATCCCCACTTCCCAAAGTTGGTCTGGCCTGGGGTTTTAGCCCAGGCTGACTGACGGTTCAGAGACAAAAGCAGGCGAGAGGGGCACTGTGATAGAGCACAAAGGGGCTGCCAGGGATGGGCGTTGCACCGAGCAGAACGGGTGCCTGCACTGTCCCTGCAGGGTCCCCCTGCTCCTCTGGGCTGGCAGTGGGGAGCAAGAGGCTTCTGGAGAACCGTCTGCTTTGCTGTTTCAGAAACGGCCCCACACGCTGCAGGAGAGAGGGGGGACTGAGAGGAAGAAAGGTGTGTTGCAGTCCTAAAGGCATCGCTAGGATTGCCAGTGCTACAGAATGAGCTAAATTTAGGTGGTAGTGTCATTAGACACGTGATTGCTTGGAGATAAGGAAAATGAAAACAGGTATTCTGAAAAGATACTGCCACATGATGTATTTCTGCCTTCAAAAAAAAAAAAAGCCTCTTTTCTGTAAAAAAACTCCGTAATTCAATCACTGCAGCTTTCCAGTAAAATCTTCGTGTGTTATTGCAGCACAAATTTGTCCCAAGTTGAGTTTGGTTTTCAGCATCTAAAGAAAGCCACCTCCGTTTGGGTGAGTAAACATGGATTTAGCTGGTGCTGTTGGGTTCCCAAATCCAGAGGTGTTAGCTCTGACTTCAGTCACTTGGTAGCTGCACTCATGCAGTGTTAGAAAAAGCTGGACTGAGGAGGATGAAAAATCAGAGACAGTTATGTAAATAAACAGTCTGTCTTCCCTTTTAGTGCTGCTGCCCTGGTATAGGTGCCTTTACCACTCGGGTAATGGAGCCTGGGGAGAAGTTTCCTGAGTGCTTGAGAAATTTAGGTGTACTTCTATTGATTTTTTTTTTTTTTAATTTGGAAAGCTGCCCACTAAGCAAATTGAGAGGCATTGTGTACAGTCTGCACTGCAGTTTGAGGTTGCTGAAAACAAACCTGACACCACTGGAAACATGCAGTGGGACTGATCATGGTTCTGTGGTTGTAATTGGGTTTTTTTAGCTGTCTGCTGACCCAGCCCCTTTTGGGTTCCACTGATGTGTGAGAACTAGCCAGGTAAGCCTGGCATGCTTGTCATTGTTTGTGCTGGGAGGGGTACAAACCATAGGCATTACATGGTTATCCTGGGTCTGAAGTTTGTTGGCTTTTTGGTGCTGTTACCTACAGGTACATCTTTTGGGTGTGCCTCACTCTCTACCATCTTTGGTTGTGAGAGTCTTGTTTGATGTCCTTAAAACATTAACATGTCCTGTGAGAGCTAAGCCCTGGACTCCAGAGGATGCTTGTTTCACTCTTTTATTTCCCTTAAGTCTGAAATGGGCAGAGGGTGAAGGTGCTCTTGGGGCCAGGGCTTTTGTGTGTCAATTTAGTATATCGGATCATGATTCCACACAGAAGGCTGGCTGCTTCTCTACCTCCTGTTTGCCAGATGCTTCAGGATCTGGGAATCCTGGTTGCATAGAGCAGGTGTTGTAAATGAGAGAGAAATGAAGTTGTTGGAAATCTTCAGTCTAGTGGAACGTCACCTTTGGATTCCAGTGCTAAGGTCAAAAGCAGCTTTCTGTAGCCAGTTATAACCCTCAAGCTTTCCTGTCCAGTCTTTTTTGCTGTTGCTTCTGGAAGTTCAACACTTGCTGTTGCTCTTTTCCTGTTGGGAATGGTAGGCAGAATGCCACTTAAACCCAGGCACACAATTACTGGTGTTAATCAGTAATAAAAACTTTCTCTTGAGATAGAGCTTAGCAGTTGATGCAAAGCCCCACCAGCTCCTCCAAGAATTGTGCATGTGAGCACATTTGGTTCCCCTGTTGATAGTCATTAGCAGCATAACAATGATGTGAATAAAAGAAGAGCCAGGATTTCTTTCTCTCTGGCTTCTCTTCTGGTCCTTTCCTGCTTTCCATGGCCACATCACCCATTTAAGACACTGGGAAATGACTGTTGCTGAGTGTTGTAAAACCTAAGCAGACCTGGGTGGAGAAAGCTTCTCTTTCCAAATATATTTGCCATCCATGCCTTGCTTGACCCAGCAAATCTGTAAAGCAATTCCTCTGGCTAGCTAAAGCCATATCTGAATGTAATTTAGGAGGCAGGTTTAGAAATACTATGAACTGCTGTGAGCACCTGATGATTTTTCTAACAAATGATCAAGAATACTTGGACCCTAGTTGAGTTTTAATTTCAGTATCTCTCTGCTGTAGTTCAGCATTCTTGCTGCACACTTGAACTGCCTTTGGGAACTTTTTGGAAATGCTTGAACATACTAGGTGTTAGTCAGGCTCTGGGGACTTTAAAATGCTGCTGCCCTTCCTTCTGCCTCTCCCGGAAAGCCTCAGAGCTCTCTGCCACCTTTCATTTTCACAAAGCTCTGGACAGGGCAGACAGGCCTCTTGTGCAGCTGGAGGAAATGGAAAGTGCAGGTGTTGTGTTTCAGCACCTTATCTGAAGGCCTTCAGCCAGCCAGGCCTCCCGAGTTCCCTGTGCCTGCCTCTGGGAGTGAGGGCTTGGTGTGATGCTGTGATACACAGGCAGTGCTGATGTGTGTGTAGGGACCATTGCAGGACCCTAGGTTTGCCCTAAGAGTCCAGGTGCAACTTAAAAAAAAAAAAAAGTTTTTAGCAGCCTTTTTTTGTAAGAATATGATTTAGTTTGGATGACTCTCTTGCCTCATTCAGCTTTGCTTTGGAAACAGATTCAAAGTATCAGGACTTCTCAGACATCAGCTGGTGGCTGATAAACTCATTACCTGGAAATTATCTGATGTTATCTCCAAAAGGCTCTCCATGAATTCAGCTCTGCTTCATCCCACACAGACTTTCTGTTCTTTTCCACCCTTTGCTCCTGTAATTTCCTGACCTCCAGATATTGGGTTATGGATCTAATACAAGGTCACAGGAGGAGTTTCTGAAGATCCTCAAGGTCTGTGTTTTCCCTCTGTCCATTCGCAGCCACTCTGAGCCCTCACTGCTGGGATCCCAGCCCACCAGCTGGGATCCCATGTGTCCTTAGATGTTAACCCTAGCTAATGACTCTGCAACTTATTTACAACTGAGGCATGAAAACAGCCTTTAAAGACTTCCATCTTCAAACCTGGTGAGGTGTTGGCCATCTGGAAGTGCAGTGATGCAGTGTGGGTACATTGGGCAGACCCCAAGGGATAGCAGGATCCTTTTTGGGGCTGTCAGGAAATGCTGGCCACAGTGCCAAACTCTGGTTCTGTTGCAGCACACAGATTCCATGTCCATAAACTATTAATAGTGGGTTTTACTGAGTGAGGAAGCTGTATCTAACCCTCTTCTTGCATCTGACATTTCAGTTAGTCTCCCAGGGGGGTTCTTTGAAACCACCTGATGTTTGTAGCTGTTAGAGACAGAAGAGAAAAGGCTTACTGGAATTTTTGCAGTTCTGCATAACATAGAACCAATTAATGTGTGACCTTTCCATCCTGTGAGTATCCATTGCAAGGTTAGGTACCCTTGGGTCAATTCCCCGTTTTACTTTGATTTGTTTGGCTCTTGTGGTACAGACTTGGGGATCATCATTAATATTTTACTGCAAAAGTGGAATCCGGCACAATTCACAGTGTGGAAGTCTCAAGAGTACTAAATATTGTACACTGTTACTGCTTTATGTACTGTGTGCAGAGTGAATTGGTAATTCAGGAGTTGAAAGTGGCCATCTGGGCTAAGCCATTTTTTATAATTATTCCAAATGCAGACAGGAGTGTTATTTTTAAAATGGACGAAGCCTGTCCTCAAGCAAGCAGTGTTTGTGCTGTGCTCTCTTCCAAGGTGTGCTCCCTTTCAGTGTGCTATATAGCACACTATAGCTTAAAAAAAACCCCAAACTAAATTAGTAATGCTTTTAGGACTAGTAAACAAACTAATGTGCTCTAAAAGCTTTGGAAGGAATCAATCAATGCCCGTGACAGGCTCTGAAATACCTGTGTGGGTGAGACATTTTGCTGCAGCTTTCTCATACAAGTTTATTTGCTGATGCGATGCAGCTCTGGTGCAGACTTTGGCAGAAAAGGGACTTGAGGCAATTTTGTAAAGTTTCTTTTTTGGCTGAGGATTCCTTATTGAAGTTAAATAACAGCAGCTTTGACAGATGCATTTTGGGACAAGGTCTTGCTTGCCTATGGCAGCTGTCCTCAGCGCCTCTCTTCAGAGGAAAGACATTTTTAATGTTCAACATCTGTGTTGGTGTGGGAAATAATTGGTGTTTGGAAAGCTAAAAGCCTCTTCTCCTTTGACTGTTTAATTGCTTGGGGGATTTCAAAGGCTCAGAAGGTGATGACACCTTCCTAAATGCTACTTAGAAAAACCCTGCCTCATTTTTTCCATTCTGCTGTTACCTCCCACCATGTGCAGGGTCTTTGCCCAAAGGGACCTGTGTTTAGCTCATCCTAAGTACAGGAGCTGATCATTTGAGCTGAAATCCTTGCACTTGCTTTTGAGGTTGGCAGTTGTGACTTTGCTGGAACTGAGAGCTGTGAGATGATGGCTCGGCTTCTGCATTTTACACAGTTCTACAGAGTACTTGACCTGTAACTCAGCACAGGCTCTGCCTTGTGTAGCTGGTGTGTCCCATTCTTGAGACCTTTAGACCTGTGGTAAGGTATGAGAATGCTAACTCCTAGGGGGAAAAAACAAACCTGAAGGGAGACTCCATTATTATGTTTGGGCTTTCTTCCATTTGCTTTTAGGCTGCTAAATAGAAATGTGCATGTTTATGTCTGAATCAAAAATATTCTGCTAACTTGAATTAGTGAAGTTAAGCAAAAGTGATTTTCTGTTAATGACAATGTCCCGGGACTGGGATAGGGCTTTTTCTTTCTGGATGTTAAATGTGTCTGCTCTAAAGGGAGCAGGAAACTTTGAGGGATAATGATTGTTGGGGTGGTTAAAAACATGAAATAGTATGAGCAGCATGTGGTTTTGACAGTAAAGATGCTAGGGATTGCCGATTACTGTAATAGCTGCAGCACTTTCAGATGTGCCTGAATTTCAAGTTGACAGGTGTCTTTTTAGTTTTAATGCTGTTTCTGGTCTGTGCTGACTGAATTTCAGAAGATGCTGTGCCTGTGGTGGTACAGAGCACACACAGCCCAGCTTGGTGTCTTTGGAGACTTACGGACTTGGATGCATTTCTGGATAGAAAACATCTCTTCCTGTGCGCTTCAGGGTTGTTGTTACCTCCCATGTGTGTTTGACTGCACACCTGGCCAAAAGAAAGGGATGGAGTTACATGTCTGCTGTGCTTTCTGCCCCATTTTTGGGGCACTTGGAGCAGGCCATGGAAGAGACAAGAGGAAATTGTGAACGTTTACTGGGCTCAAATCTTCAGTGTGTGGTGTAGATGGAAACAAATGTATGGTGGTGCTGGATGTGGATTTGATAAGTATATTGGATATGTGCGTGTGCAGGAGAGGTAAAGGGAAGTACAGGTGATGTTATCTTTGTTTTCTGCCATTAATTGTATTAGGGTTTAGAGCAACTTAATTGAGAGACAGATCCAATAAGCACCTGCAGATGGAATTTCTTCCTCTCACAGAATAACCTGTAGATCAAGGCCAAAACCATGGGTTGAGAGTGGGCAGATTAGAGGACTAAGAAGTCTGTACCCTTCTACATGTTTTGGATTGCATTTTAAAGAAATTATATCACTTTTATGCTTTGTTCAGCCTTCTCCATCAGTCAGGTGCAGGTTCTACCAGAGAAGCTCTGACTGCAGGGAGCTGCAGTTCAGTTCAGGTTACTGGGAAGACTAAAGCTAAATAGCATTGATGCTTCTATGCTGTGAGATAAGAGTGTGCACCGTGCACCTGCTGAGCTGCTGGTCTAAAATTTAACAAATGAATAGTTAACATGTGGAAGTGGTGTCTTAGACCAGTATCTCGATGAGCCTCTCTAGTTTTGGTGGGTTTTTGGATTTGCTTGCTTTGTTAGCTGCTGGCATGGTGTATGAGGTTGCTTGGATATACAAGGTGGAAGCCAAGATACAAAATGCTTTTTATGCACATATGCTGAGATCTTGAAAGTGGGACACATCAAGCTACACTACACCATAAATAATCTGTCCAGTTTTTCAAAGGGTTTGAACAACCAGCTCCCCGATGATGTATGTTGGATGCTTTAGGTAGGTAGGCTTCTTTAGGATAGCAAAGCTGGGATTTTTCCATGCTTTTTTGTCATTGTCTTTAAAATCATAACCTCTGTTTCTTTCCTCAACAGCTGGTGCTGCTGCTCTCTGTGTGAAAGAATGGGCAGTGAAGGCTGTTGGCAGGAGGTGAGACCAAGGACTGGCAGCAGAGCAGGCCAGGAGAGGACAGGAGCACTTGGTGTCTTGCTGTAGCTTCCAGGCCAGGAAAAATTAAATTCACAGGAGTACATTAGGAACAAGGAAACCATGCTCAGCTTGCATTTGCAGTGGTATCACTTCACAGCCTCTGGTTACAGCCTCTTGAGTTGAAGAGAAACTGCATAGCCATACCCTTGGTCCATTAGGCAGGATTGGTTTTGTACAATAAAACTGCAGCAGTGGTACTGTGTGGTTCTGTATGCAGCACACATCAGACACAGTCTCAGTGGTTTGCTCTTACTGCTGCCTGTAAAACCTTTAGCTTTTCTGCTTGTGAGGGAGGAGTTTGGAGACAGACAAGTAAAGAGGGCTATTTAATCACCAGCTGAAAAGATGAGGAGCTTAAGGCTTTTAACTATTTTTTTTTAGCCTGGAGCTGGGGGTTCTGGTACCTTATTCCTGTGGAAGTGACTGGGTACAGTTGTCATTTGTCAGCGGATGATGAATCTTCTGCTTAGTAAAATACACTAATATGGTGAGCTGGAATTAGTTCCATCATGACTGATTTATTTTTTACCTACTTTTGAAAGGATATAACTTCTTTGAGAATAAAAGAACTTTGTGTATAAATCATCTGGGTGTAAGAAACTGTGCTGCTTTTCTGCTGATAAAGGATACTTAGCAAATAAGTAGCACTTTTCATCTTCAAAGCATTTTCTGGCCTCTGATGTGGCAGTGGGTGTTGGAAAAGTGACAAAAACTCTCCCCTCAGGTGACTCTGGGTAAGACAGCCAGCATTGCTGCAGCCAGGTGGTGTTTTCCTGGTGTGTGCTCAGTGCTTTCTCTGTTTGACCATTTCCAGGGCTTAAGAGCATGAGCTGATTGCTCAGTGGAAAAACTTCGACATTCGTCAGTGCAGTTACAGCTAGAAATTTATCTGGGAAAATTATTCTCAGGCAGAGCCACAATACATTGGTTATTTGGCATATGTGTGAAATGGGATGCTTGGGAACTCACCACTTGGCATTGAGTAACTCAAGTTTGATTTGGTGTCACTTATGTGAGGAACTAAACTGAGTAACCCAGTGTTTTAAAAGTTAGTTTGGGTGTAAATACAGTGAGCTGGGGGTTTTGCAAAGCTGAGTGAGAAGTGTAGTCAGTGAAGAGCAGCCAAGATTAACTCTTATGTTACATCTTAGTGGTGTTTCTAAAATCAAATGGGTGTTTCAGACCTCTTGGCTCAAGATCAGTTGTTAGAGAACTGGTCCTAGATCTCAGTCCTCAGCGAAATTGTTGGCAGCAGCTAAACTGAAGCAGTTGGAGCCTGAGTAGTACTGATCACCAAGGACCCTTTGCATTTTCCCTTACCCTCATGGCACCAGAATGGCTATTCTGCTTTACCTGGTGCTGCAGAGGGGTGGGAGGTGTCAGCAGTGTGAGGGGCTGCTGCCCACTCCAAGTGTCCAGTGCTGCCTCTGCTCTCTGCCCTCACATCTTTGCTTTTCAGTGTTTGGAGTGAGTGTGCACGGAGCACTGCTTAATATTTTTGTTAAGAGTTGATGGGATTTCCAGCAAGGCCCTACTTATCCTTTGGCTTTGTCTGGTTTTGAAGATGAAAGTTGAGGGGTTTTTTCCCTCTTGGAAGATGGGTTATGTATCTAATCCAACTGAATAAATCTCATGACTGTTGCAAGTAATATTTATGCTTCCGTTCAGCCTCTGTGTCCAAGTTCCTTGAAACAACATTAGTCTTGAGACAAAATAGCCACATTTTCTAAATTTAGAGTTACTACACAGTTGGATAACTGGCTGGAAATGATACATCATGAACGCCTCTTCAGATTTTTGTCCTTAGCACATGCAACTTCTATCAGAGGTCTTTTCTCTGTCCTAGTACTGCAAGTTGTTGAACTTGCTCTGATTTCCCATGCTGTGGTACAGCCTTGTCTTAGTGAACTGTCCATGGGTTCAGTTTTAAGCAGAAAGTGGGAGCAGGGAAGACAGAAATCTCCATCCTTTGTTTAAAACTTGCCTTTGTGTTTTGTGTCTTAAAGTCTGCAGATGTGGATGATTCATTTGCTTCCTGTAAGGGGTGGTCTGGCCAATGTTTCAAGTGTATTCCAAAGAGCTTGAGAAGTTCTTCCTAGTTGTAGTAGTCCATAATCACAGAACTTCCTCGACTGTGCATCTCTGTACATTCCTGAAATACAAGAAGGAAGAGAACACCCTGTGGAATGCCACAGCAGGGAAGGTGACACTGTACAGGAAGCACCAGCATTCCTGGCTGCTTAGTTTAGGAAGAAACTTCGCAATGGCTTTTTTAATTCATTAACTGATACTGTTATCATCCTAATGTCAATGTTGTGGGATCTCACTTTGTGTTAAAATTGGACAAAGCAGATCCAGAGTGTGTCATTGGCTCAGTAACTACTTTTTCACCCGCAACATCTGACCTGCATAGCTGATTTGGCTTTTTGGTGCTTTTGACTCTGGGGCCAGAAACTTCCTCTGTTCGGTTTTGTGTGGTGGTGGGGATTGTGCTGGTACATGATGGAGAAAAATGTCATTTGGTTTACAGATAAAATCTGCCATGTAATGATAAAGCAAAGTGCAGGGTTTTGGTAACTTTACTGTAACAAAATTTAATAACTTTATTGTAACAAAATGTGTGCTGGGCAGGAACTCCTTATGAGCCCTCTAGGCGGGTGCTGCTGAGGGCATCACTGCAGGAGCAGCCTGCTCTGTCTCTCAGAGAAGTTCCATTAAAGGGTTAACTCTTTGCTTTGATTCCTTGAATTAGGAACCTGTCCCAGTCTGGATGAGAAAAGTTGTAATTTCTAGTATAAACATGCAAACAGTTTACACCCATCTCCTCTAGTAAAAAGCAAATCTAACTCCTAAACATCTGCTTGTCTTTATGAATGTGCTATTATGTGCTGAAGCACAACTATTTTCTGCCTTTTCATCCTCAGACTGTATATCACTAACTTCTTTCCCAGAGAAGCTCTTGCCCCACTCTTCTGCAACCCTTGTCCATACTTAGTCCAGCTCACACTGTGCTTTCTTCATCAGAGTTGGCTCTGGCTGCCCTGATCAGCCTCGAGTGCCTTGTTGAATGCTGTTCATGTTTCTTTCCTGAGCCCAAGTGTTAGATGGAAACAATTCCCACATCAAGCACTCTTTGTATTTCGCAGGAATATTATGTGATCTGCTCTCATGTTTCTTGTTCTGTTGTGGAGCTTAGAGAAAATTTAATTTATGGAAAATAAATATCACCAATATGGTAATTGCTCTAGTCACTTCAGTGAATGTGTAAACTCTTTAGTTAGAAGAGTCTTTCTGGTTTTTTTCAGTGTTGACACTCTGAACTTTGGAAGAAATCCAGGCTGAATTCCTGGCTTTCTCTTAATTGGGCTGTCAGTATTTTTTTCTATTCTCACTATCATAATTTAGTACCAAATTACCATGCATAGGTATTGGTTACCATTCGAAATCAATCTTCTTGTGCACAGTAGTTAAAATAATGTTGATTTGAATTTCCTCTTATTTTAGTATAGTGAATGCAGCCTGAGCATGTGTGTTGCACTACCTCAGTGTACTCTGCTGCTTAATTGGCACGGGGTGCAAACACACCACGTGTATTCACACCTCATGTCTCCCTCGCAGGGATGCTTTGGTTTCTTTTGTTAGTGCCCCATGCAGTTGCTTTCTCTGGAGCTCCAGCAGTCTCTGATTAGCATATGTACAGCCATGCAGGACAGCTCTGGAGGAAATGCTCTTATCTGAGAGCTCCCAAAGCTGCCATGCTTGCTCTAAAGTGAGCACTGCAAACAGGGAGCTGCAGAAGTAATTTTTTATCCCTTTAGTGGTTATGCCAGATTGGAAACTGGCAGTGTTGGAAACCCAGTCTGTTGGGTTTGACAGCGTTTGACTTTGGCCATGGTCAATTGGGTAGAGAGGTCTCATAACCCACCCTACCTCTCATAGTAACCATTGAGTGCACTTTACTGTCCTGGTCACTGACAAGAACCTTAACTTTCTCTTGTGATAATCTCTTCTAATCTGGCAGTGATAAGTGCTTGCTGTCAGGAGAGCTTTGATGAGAAATTAAGGGACTGAAAAATCAGCTTTGAAGGGGGTGTTTGGAGGGGAGATTCCCATCTCTGTGCTTCTGTATCTGTGTCTCTGAATGAGTGTTGTGCTCTTGTACTGCTGAGAGGGCAACAAACTCAGGGTGGAGAGTTCTTTTCCAGAACTGGGATCTTTGTGGCTGCTTGGTACTGTTTGGGCTAGCAAGCTGTTCCATAAAAGCATTTATGAGCAATCTTAGAACTCTGGTGTGCATCTCCTTTCTGCTTCTTCTTGGTAGAATTTGTGATGGTGGCAGCAAACTGAACACCCCAGGAGCTGAGGAGTCCATGATAGTTCTTCTAGAAAGCAGCCTAAGGAATCCTTATGAAGTACCAGTTGTTCTTGTTAGTGCTGCTGACTTAGCCCAGCTTTAGCACAGTTCAGGTTGCCTGCTTCTGATCTGCAGTGCTGGCAACGCTTGAATAAAGCCTTAAAATAAAAGATCAAGGATTAGAGGCAAAATGATATTCAGAGCATCATTGTCCAACCTGTGTATTCAACCAAGCATGATAGAAAAGACACCAAATTGCAGTTTTTAAGTATGTGCTAGCTGGGCTCTTGGCCCAGCTGCTTCCTGCTGTGCTGTAAGAGGATCAGGTACTGCTGCTGTACACAAAAGTTTGTTGTTGTAGCAGGTTGTTTTTTCGTAGCTCTTTCTTTCTTTCTTTGGATTTTGATACCATTTGGCTGCTTCAGTGCTCCTGAAGTGTTCATGCCCTTTGATTAGGTTTAGTTTTCTCTCCACACCTGGAGAGACTCAAAGACCCTTTCTTTTCACATCTCTTATCTTGGCTATTTTCATTGTTCTCTGAGAATTAAGTTATTCAGGGCAATAGCATATTCATTGCTCTTGAGAGCAGTCTCTGCTCTGCTTTGGATGGGTGGCAGGCCATCCATTTGCCCTCTCAATTTTCCAGTTTCATCACAAAAAGGTCCCTAGATATTCTCAAAATGCTTAACTGGTTAATTATGACCTTCTAGCCTGGGAGTGTTGCATCTGAACTGAGGAGTGATGTTGAGCTGAGCTTTTAGGTTTTCTTGCTAGTGAACAACGCTGGCACGTGAGTTAAAAGGACATCCCCCCCCTGCCCCCCCCACACACACACACTCGATTGCTTTAGGGTGTATAAAATGAAGCAGGATTATCTGTATTCTGAAGAAGAATAAAACAAAGGATGTTCCTTCTGTTCTCATGGAAATGAGGCTCTGGGAGGAGCATTGCAAGGTTAGTATGTGCTGTGTGCATACCTAGTGCTGCTCCTTAAGCTGAGTCTCATCCAAACAGTGCCTTTATCTCCTCCTTTCAGGAAAACCAGGCACCTGCCAGTGTTCAGCTGCAGTGTGATTTAGCAAAGTGGCAAATCTTCATTAGAGACCAGGAAGAGCTTTTAATCAGAAATGACAACATGCAGTCTGTGATTTACACCCAGGCCTCAAGTGATGGGTGAAATCACCCTTCTCAACACCCACCTTGCTATAAATAACTGTTTTCACTGGGGGCAGGTGCTGCTGAAATGTCACTTGTGTGACATCTGAGTGCTGTGTCTCGGAGCTGAGAGAGGCATTGTCTTCCTCAGATCTATTGAAACGTGCATGTCTCTGCCAAGAGATGTTGTAATGGTGAGATAGGTATTGATCAGAGCTACACTTGAAGTGTTTTGAAACTCTAATACTTCCTTGAATCATCTCAGTGCTCCATTCACAAAAGCTGCTCTTGTTAAAATGTCACGCTGTTAGGTATGTCTTGGTTTTATCCCACCCTATTCCATCACCATAAGGGATTTTTTTTCGGGAAACTCTACACTTTTTCAGTTCCCTACTTCTGTGCACATCACAAGGGTTTATTTTCTCTCCGTTGTTATGAACACAAGTGTTGTTTGAGTGCCCAGACAGTTGGTAACATCTGGCAGTCTGCTTTTTGGTGGAGTGTTAAGTATCTTCAGAGTTCTGTTTTTATCATTGTCCTCTGAAAGAGTAAGCCATGGTGACTTTCCCAATGGAATATTTATCTGTCACATGCTGTCTCTGCAGTGTTGTTGTGGGACTATACTTCTGACACTGGTGGTTCCTGCAAGAGGAAAATTAGTTTGTCTTGAACCATGCATTCAGCCCTGGAGTGTTTCTTGAACTTTGTGGAAGGGTCTGAGATGGGTACATGTGGTAGAGGAAAAGTAGGATTCCATTGCAAATTGCCATTATTAAAGTCACTTTCTGAGATGAACTCTACCCGTCATCACTTGGTCTTGAGATGAGAGCAGCAGCTTCTTTTTAAACTTCATTTATGTCTTTTTTAAAAAGGTACTTTATGAAAAACATCTTTGCTAGATGAAGTAGATTTGGGACTTTTGAATTACAGGCTTTGATTTTAAGCAGACTTCAGATCTTTGCGCCATTCCTTTTCAAAAGGTGTGTGACACTTAAATGCTTTAACACTGAGGCTTCTGAGCACCTGGCTGGAGAATGTGAACACCCAAAGGCCATTGAAGTTTTCCCTGTGTTGCCCTGCTTTTGACTGTCAAGGAGGATTGTAGAGCTACTGTAGCCTGTGGCTAGTGGCAGTTGTGGTGACAATGTAGTCCTGAAAAGGATCTGGAGCATAGTGGTGGCAGACTCAAGCACTGATGGGCAAGTGTGTACCACACCTCTGTATAAATGATTTAGAGTAATTCCTATTTTTGTCCTGCCGTCTATCTCAGCCTAGTCTGCTGACCAGACTGAAAGCTATAAAGGGCTCTGAATTTGGGGCTGAAGCAGCATGTATGCTGTACAGAGTGAAGGTGCCTGCTTGCACACAGCTGGGTTTGGGAGCCTCGTTTCATTTCCCTTTCATTTCCCCAAGTTTGGCACATGGGATGGAGAAGTTTGTGTGTGGATGCAGCGCTGAACAGCACCAGGAACCTGAGAGGTGCTGGTGCTGCAGTGAGGGGGTGGATGTCGTAGAAATGGTGTCTGTGGTGCTGGGTCCTGCTGCAGAGAGAGACTCTGACCTGTCCTGCTTTAGGGAACTTGGATTTGGATGTGGTCTGGCTGCCAGACCTGCCTGACCACTGCCTTAGTTCTTTTCACTGACATTTCCCAGCCAGTGTCTCAGAAGAGCTGCTTGAAAAAAGGAAGGAGTTTATACCATGAAAAAGGAGAGGACATGCTTGTTTCCTTCCAATTACAGGGAACTTTAAGCCTGATATCTCCTTAGTTTGTTCTGTTTGGAGTGATGCAAACCAGAGGAAAAATCGTGGTATTTTCTTCATCTGTGATTTTCTTACCCTGCCCCTGGTGATCTCATATCGGTTTAAATCAGAGACCTATTTCTGTGCAACATAATCCTTGTTTTGTGACAGCTTATTGTATGCACATTCTGTGTGCATCTCCTGCTCTTAACTGCTTAGTGTGTACCAAAGCAGGAGTTATTTTTACTGCTGTCAGTGGTTGTTGAGCTTTGCAGCACTGGGCGTATCCTGTTCTGCATCCTGCATCCACAGAGCAAGCAGCCTTCAGAGGGATCAGGGACTTGTACTGCTGCTGGTGGTGGAGAGAGCAGAAAAATGATGAGGTTCAGCCTGCAAAAAAGTGTTGGGGTTTTGAATGTCTAAAATTGATAAGGGATTGAAAAACATATTTGAAACAAATTCCAGTGGGGAAAATGCACTGCTCAAATACGTGTTTTCCAAAGGCTGTGGCAGTGAGGTGTGTTATTCAGTGCTTTTTCTGCCTTTTCTCAGTTCCTATTGCATTCTGATGTGTTGTCCCTGCTGCCCTGCTGACAGACTGTGACCATGTCCCTGGTGTACCCAGGGGAAGCTCTGAGCAGCTCAGGCTGCAGCTCTGTGGGATAGGCCCCCCTGGATATACTGCCCCAGAGCAGCTTTACACAAATTCCTTCTCTTTTGAACTTTCTGTGTTTCATTTTTGGTTTCTTGGGGACTTTCTTAGGGTGGAGTGTGTGTGTGTGTGTTTCGGGGGTTTGGTTTTTGCTAGATCTGCATTAGTAGAGGCTGGATCTTGAAAGCAGTTTGAATTTCCCAGAACTTTTGGGACACAAGGGTTAGGTGTAATCCTTACATGTGAGTTGCTGCTCTATTTTTCTTTTTTTGTGTGTGTTTTAATGCAGCCCATGAGTCTGCTTGTCTTTGCTGTCTTCACTAATGGCTCACAGGCTCCTTTCCTGTGGAGACAAGATTTGAGCTTGCTGAGTACCCCAAAGCATGAGCTGGAATTTGTCTTCCTCCTCAAATCTCATCTTGACTGCAGTTTCTCCAGGAGACAAGCCCTTGTCCAACAAGGTAAAGCAGCTGGCCGGGCTCACTGGGATCATGTGGAAGCTTTGGTGTTCATCAATCCCAGTGGTCTCTGGAGCAGAGGGTGCCCATCAGATCAGATTGCAGGTGCTGCCTGCCATTATTTGAACCTGGTGGCTTTTTTACCACTCTCATGGAGCTTCTATGAGCTGTATTTGAAGAGACATGAACCCCCCTCCATCCATCCCTGCTGAACCCTGAAAAAATGCTGGAGCTGATTAAAGAGGCACATTCCCTCTGGAGATGGGGCTTCTTTGAGCAAAGGAATGTAGGTCATGGTTAAGTATATAAAATGAAAAACTACTCCATTGTAGTGGCAGCATTTCACCACAATAATCCAGTGAGGTCCTTGCACTAATAGAAAACCTGTTCTTATGTATGTGCTATTTGATATGACTCATTAAGCAAGCCTAATTAAACAGCAGCTTCAGCCTGACTGAATAACATGGCACGTACAATCCTTAAGGCTTTGGTGTTGACATCCTCACCAGTTCATCCTCCTGTGTGCCATGTTTTGCCTATCCAAATCATAGTTCCCTGGTGTCAGAGCCCAAGGCCAGAGTAAAGGAGAGCAGTGAGGTCTGAGGCCCTGTTAAGTATCTGATAGGATAAAGGTGAATCCATGGCAGTCTGAGCCAGGCAGGGTGCTCCAGAGTAATGAGAAATGAATCCAAATGGAGGAATTAAGTGAGATGCAAGCTGGCTGTTTGGGGAGGAGGTGCTCTGTGGTCACTGCTTGACTTTCTTGCAAAGGTGTAACATGCAGGGGTCTACCTAATGCACACCTGATAAGGGATGTATTCCCCAAAAAATTCTGACAGGAAGGTGAGGAATGCCTGTCAGCAGCAAGCCTCGGGCTGGTGGTCTTATGCAGATGTTCATGGCTGAGGATTTTTCAATAAGGATTCTACTGCAGCAGGTGCTTTCTGGATTTCGTGGGTCATTTCATATTCCTAGCAAAGGTGTCTCTTTTGAGGCTTTTTCTGTATACTCAACATACTTTTTAATCTTGGCAGTATCTTGAGTACATGAGTAGACACTTGAGTATATGCAGAGTGTTCACCTCTGCATGGAGCGGTGCCATTTTCTTGGTGTATTGCTGTCCCCAGTTTAACAGTGCACCTGGTTTTTCATAGGTACCATGTTCAACCCCAGTGCTGCTGCATTTCAGTGGCTGATGGCACAGTACCCTGCATATGCCTGCAAAGCTGAGCAACCTTTTTAAAGTAAAAATCACTGTTGTAAGTGTAGGAGTGTCCTGGCAGTGCCTCGTGTGACTTGGAGTTGCCGCTGGGGGTTACATCTCCTGCTCAGGAGCTTGCCACATCTGAGTAGTGTACAATGGCAATTAATGAGCAGGGGCAGTTTTAAGGAGGAACTTCGTTTGTGTGTTTAATTAGGATTGACAGGCCATATAATGCAGCCTAAGGCTTATCTACCCATGGATCCTTCCCAGAACATGGCTGGGGCTCAGCACCTCAGAGCAGTTCTGCTTACGGTTGTGCTATTGCTGTTCAGTTCATGCCATGTGACTTTTCAGCAACTCTGAAATCTGCTGTCCAGTCATTCCTTTCCTCAGTCACAGGCCTGCAGCTTTGTCCCTGTTTCAAGGCTTTTCAGAACAGTCCTCTCTGTGGCATTTTGTCAGTGCTGGGTAAAGGCAGAGTTCAGTTAACCTCAATTTTTTTAGAAGAGGAAGAGGCAGAGCATTGCTCCAGCTGTCAGGTGAGCAGAGCCCTCTCAATCATCTTGCAAGGGTATTTTTACAGTGTTTGCAAATCTGCTCTACCTGTGTTTATGGCTCAGTGTTTCACTGTGATGAGCTGAGATCCCTCTCTTATAGCTGAAGTCAATAAAGCAAAGAACATATGTATGTATGTATGGCACATAACAGAATCTGGTGTTAAAGCAAAATACCCACTTTCCTGCTGTGTATGTGCACAGCAATATATCCTCAAAAAAGGTAATTATAGGAAGTAGGCATCAAGTGAATTACAGTTCCAGGAAATATGGGGCTCTCTGTCAAGGATAACAGACTTGGCTTAAGAAGGTAAAATTTATTTTGCAGAGGAGACTATTGATTAGTTGTTCACCAGACTGTTTTTATTGTTTGATGTGTAGATGCAAAGGCATCCAGATGTACAAAGCATGCACTTGGAGTCAAGCCACTGCAGGGACAGGGATCAGTGGCTTTGTAATGGATTTGCTTTATCATTTATCCTTAGTAGTTTTTCATCTTGGTTAAGATATTTGCTGTTAGCACAGGTACAGTGCAAGACTCTGCACAGATGCTAGGACCTGGTACCTTTCTGCTCTGAAAGGTGCTCTGGATGCTTGTTTTAGAGGGGGAAAAAACTGCCTCTCACTGCCTGGCCATGTGGTCATTTGGAGGCAGATCTGCTAACTTTGGGCAAACAGGCTTGTACTGCTTTTTGCTTGTGCTGTCTGGAGTGAGCACTTACTCCTCTAAGGGCATCTCAGTAGAGCTGCTTACATCCAGTTAGGTTACACTTGAGAGAGTCCACAGAGGCAGTGAAGATGCTTTAGGTGAAAGACCTTGGCTCATCTCAGACTTTAGGCTGAGCTGTATATCCGAAGGAGGGGTGGGAAGGACAGGAGGGGAGCAAATGCACTTTGTAAATGTGAAACATTTGACAGTTTCCAAGTCAAACATGACATCTCCCAGTGCTATTTTAGCATCTTCTCTAACCAGAAATACCTTACAGGTGATGTTACTGTGTGATGTTTGTGACATTGGGCCAAGAAGACACTAAAGAAATTTTCCTGCTAGGAGCAGCTTCCTGATCTGTATTCAAGGTGAGGGATGCAGCAAAGCATCCCTTAAAACAGTTTTAAAACTCAGTTTGGAAAATTCTGCGGCTTTTCTTTGACATTTATGGGGAGATAGTCAGCTCTGAGGTAAGTTCTGCTAACAATCAATCTCACCTTGCTTGCCTGTTAGAGATGACCTTTCAGAGATGTTTTTAGTGAAGGGGCAGTTGCAGGTCTTGGAAACACTCCTCTTGTTAAAAATGGAATATTTCACAGCTTCCTGGTTGGTCTAGAAGTATGTTACTCCCCTGGGGACTCTTTGGGTGCTGCGTCTCCTAAACACATAAGCCTTCCTTGAAAACTGGATTTGAGTATCCTGGGAGATATTTTTTCCTGGTAATTTTTGATTGCTCTATAGCTGTTGGGCTGTAGAGCCTGTGCAGAGAAGAGGAGCGTAAAGATGTATTCCTACAGGAAGTTTGTAGCTCTCTGTATGTTATGTCCAGAGGAAAACTGCACTGGCAAGGATTAATGCACATAGAAAGGATTTTGCCTGAAAAGATGTGTAGAGGAGAACTTAATAATCTGTCTTTGAGCAGGTATAGAATGGGAACTGTGTGTACATTGTACAAAACCAGGGAACATCTGGTTTGATTGCTCCTGTGGTTCCTGTGCCATTGCTCTAAGTGTTTACTTAGACCAGGGGCTTGGTGAGTTCTGTGAGCCATCTCTAGATGTGCTGCTTGGTTGCTTAGTTCCCAAGGAGGAGATGGAGAGAAAAAAAGATTCCCCGAGCTATAACCTTGAATTATTGTCACATCAGATATGCTGCTGAATAACTGAACCTGCGGAGTAATGTGGAGAGGAGAGTGGTGTTTCCATGCTGATGTTGGATGTTCTGCTGGGCAAATGCTGTGTTGTCTCAGGCTGCTGGCAGAATCTGGAGAGCTTACAGTAAATGGTTTAGAAGTCAGCCAAGAAAACACCCGAAGGCAAAATGATACAGGAGTGTTGTATGATGACATTGATGAGTTTTAAATATGGTGTTGAAAGCTTTGTGCTCTGGCTGAGATGGGGAGGAAGAAAAAGTCAGTCCAGTAGACTTACCTGTGCAAGGACAGAGACAAGGCTTTGCTCCAGGGGTATTAAGTCAGACTCTGCAGGGCTTTTATATTTCTGTCTCAGTTGTACCATAACTGTCACCAGTTCTTGTTGAGATTTTTCTCAGATTTATTGAAAGGGCTTGAAGGTTGGTTGCTTTTGTATAATAGAGTGCATAAGCAGAAGGCAGTGAATTAAACCTGCTGTGGCTGGAAGATGTTTTTAGTCTTCCCCCAGCCGTTCCGCAGGTGGTGGATCCACCCCTCACAGAAAGGGAATGTCACAGTGCAGGGGTTGCAGAAATCCAGTCATTAAATATCTGGGCTTCTGTAGCTTGGTGTATGGATTCAGTAGGGGCTGTTCCTCCTTTTTGTAATGGCCAATACAGCATTTATGTATGTGGGGGATAACTGAAACTCTTTCAGTGAATAGAAAATGCAGCTGAGGTTTTTTGGGCAATGATGCAATTGTGCTGCATTGTCCCAGTAGCATTCACATACTCTTCTGCAGTGTGAGCTGGGGGAGTGGCTTTGCTGTTTATCAGAAATAAATGCATGCACGAGGTACCCACGCTGTCACTGAATTTTGGATAGATTCTCTAGCATTCCAGAGGTTGCTTCAGCTCATGTAAAGGCTTTATTTTTTTTTAAGCAATGTCTGACTTAACTGTAGATACAGCTGGCTCAGAAGGCGTGTTATTTAACAGGAAGCCTTTGCAGAATGCTTGCTCTGCCTTGGAGCAAGCATTGGCCATTGTACCTCTTAGAGCAGTGTTTGCCTTTGCTCTGTGCCAGGAGGGAGGGGGGTGACCCCAGACCTCTGCCCTGGCCATGTCCCCACAAGGAGACAGTACCTCTGATTTCCTTGTCAGCTAAATTTGAGTGTCCCCAGAGTGCTCTTAATCACTGGCTGTGGAAACTGCCCTCAGGGCCAGCCTGAGCATCCTGTATTTCTCAGCTAAGCTAGCCAGGTCCTGATCTGCCTCAGGAATCCACTACCCTCCCTGTTCTCCTCGGGCTGCAGGCAGCCTGTCTGTCCATGCAGCATTCCTCCTATGTAACAGAGCACTAAGGCACTGCAGTGTGTCTGGGGAGTGTGTTCTGCATGTGAGATCAACCAGGAGTATTTCTCCAGGGGGATGCTCTGATTCCAGAGCAGGCATGAAACTCGGAGAAGGTACAGGGGAGGCTGGAAGGTGTTCCCAGATGAAAGTCGCTTCATGGGCTTGCTGCCTGGGATTGACTTGGGAATGTGGCATGACACAGCATTTGCTGTGCTTTCAGCTACAGCTATTTATACATTGCTTTTCAGGGTTATTTTGTCTCCTCTAGGAGTTTCTGTACTTGATAAAATGTTCTTGCTCAAGTTTATTAAATTTGCTGAAGTTCCTAGACCTATTTGAGTATTTTGGCTCTGTGGCAGTGCTCTAACTCTGGATCCGAACAGGGCTGAATGTGAGGGAATTTTTTCTTTAAGATGGATCTGGATTTAGTCCCCTAAAGTAATTTGACCTGCAGACTGGACTTGCATTGAGTCTCATATGGGAACTAAAACAGGCACACTAGGGATTTAAGGATAACACAATAATATCTTCCCTAGGAGAGAAAATTGCAGCAATTGTGAAACATTGCTGTCTGTGGGGGAAGGGACTCCTGTGAGGGTGGTAGTGGAGGTTCTGGGTGAAAGAAAGGGAAAGGAGAGTGGGCTGTATTACACTAACCATCCTGTGTCAACCTCCTACACTCGGGTGTCGCATGGCTGACATCCTATCAAAGAGCTCTGGCTGTGTCCAGAATTTTAAGCAGCTTTATAAATAGTGTTGCTCAAACTGCCTGTGTGTGCAGAGACTATGAACGACTGGGGTAGACCAAAATATTATTGGTTTAATTTTTGAACCAGTCCAAAAATGGGAGGAAGAAAGAGTAGAAACCTGAAGTGTAGAAACACCCATGGATTATCTCCTTCCTCTGCAGTCTGGGGGGTCTGTGAGAGAGGCAGCGTTTCTGGGGATGGCAGGCTGTGAGACTTGCAAGGCATGAATATGTGAATCTTGTCAAGGCATCTGAAACCATTCTTTCTCTCCTACTTGCCTCACGTCTTCCTGCTTGCAGGTTATGCTGTGTCTGAATAATTGTGAACAATTAGAAGCTAATTTAAATGGCTGGTTTGTATTCACAGCAGCAGCAAATGAGCTAACCAGCTGGAAAGCAGACACGGTGATTTTCTGTTGATATGTCTCCCTCTTGTTATTCCCTGGCAGTTTTTGCAAGGTGGATTTTTTGCTGTGGGCTAGTAAGGAGTTTCTTCTGCACGCTGCTGACCTGATTGCAAAAGGGAAGGACGATACTTTGTGCCCTAGCACAGAGTTACCACCAACCCAGCAGAGTCCAGTTTAGCTCAGCGAAAAAACCCATCCTGGTTTGCTCCAGGAATGTGGAACAGAGGAATATTTTTTATGGATACACTCTTTACTTCTACTCTCAAAGATGTAGAGAGGTGAGATGTACCTGTTGTACCTTGGGAGTGAATTGGCCAGCAACAGTCACAAGATTCCCTCACAGTATCCTTTTTATCCTCTGAAAGGCAGATGGAGATCTGAGCAGCCCCACTCTTTCCTCCAGACCTGGCAGTATGCCCCAAATGCAGCTCAGAGTGGCCAGTGCCTAATTTCTGTGCTGCTGATGCTGTCCAGATGGCATCCCCATCCATCCAGGTCCAGCAAGAACCTGGAAAACCTGTTGCATAATAATGCCATATCCCTCCCAAGGCAACAATTGGAGGAATTCTTTTGCTTCAGGTAAATGGAAGAGCTACTGGACAGACTATTTTTGCACACAAGGAGGTACACAGCTTAATTGGCAATTTCAAAGAGTGGTCTGTTGGGAATCCTGGGAATCCAGACTGGAGACTGAAATGGCTCTTCTTCCTGTCACACTGGGTGGTGTCAGCATCCATGTGAGCTCCTCAGGAAGTTTCTTCTAGCAGTCAAATGCATCTCCCTTAGAGCTTCTCAGATGCTGCCAAAACAGCAGCCCAGCCATTGCTTGCTTTCACCTCTGTGGTCAGGTGTTCACCAGGGTCTCTGCAGCCATTCCTTAGGTCCTGGTGGAACCAGGCATCTCTTGACACTCTGGGCTTGGGGGTCTGTGGAGCTGCTGGGATCCTCACAGCAGTTTCTTCCTGGGGATTGCTGGCTCTGATCTCTGCTTTGGGTGAGGCTTTACTGTGGGATCAGTGTTGGCTGATGTATAGGAAAACTGTTGTCCACTTTCCTGCTTACTTCTCTCAACCAGCTTCTCCTGTGCCTGTAACTCTGGTCTCCTGTGGTTTTCCTCAGGTAACAGTGCCATCTGGTGCTGGAGCACTGCTCTTGGTCAAGCTTTCCTCAAATATCTAGGCAGAGGTGATAGGAGAGTAGTATTGCTTTTACTCAGCCATCTTACTGTAAGGAGATGGGAGAGGGTATTCTCTAATAATCTGTGCCTTTGGGACACTGCACCTGGATATGATCCTTTTGTCTTTTCTATTTAACAATTCATGTTCCCAGAACTGCTGTACACAGAAGACTGAGAACATGAGGCAAGAACTGGAAACATTGAGAAGGGAGATAATTTTTTACTATAAACTGCTGCTAAGAATGAAAATCCAACATTTAGATTAAATCCTGTAACTGGGGACATCTTTGAAAGATTCCCTGTAGGATTCTAAGTGACTTCCTAGTCATTAAATCTTCTCTTGAAAGATGTTTACATGTTTTTTAGTCATAGCTATGTACTTTTAAACTTAACCCTTCTATATCTTTATGCTGAGCATCATTATGTTCATGCATTCTGAAATATTTTTACTTTATTATTTTATTCTTTTTTTTTCCTCTTAAGTTTTGTAAACCTTTTTGCAAACACAGGATTTGTGTTCCCAGATGAAAGTCCTGGTTATTGGTTGATGGGAGTGAGTATATGGAATGTACTGTTTGAACAAACAGCACTTGATGACAAGGTTGGCAAAATTCAAACTCTTCTGTAGTGTTTTTTTGTTTGTTTGTTTTTGGTTTTGTTTTTGTTTTTTTTCTTTAGATACCAGGTTGTCTTTGCTGCTTTACCCCTTTTTCAGGCATCCAACCCAGGCTGGCAATGTGAATGTGTGGTGGTGTTGAGCATTTACACACCAGATAGAAAAGTGAGGCTGAGGATACTGAAAAACTGAGAGTGGATGTTGTTTATGCAGCTTTGCTTGTCTACTTCCAGGATCCTCCTCTCTCCCAACCACATTCTCTTTTCTGGGAAATGCTCCCAAAGCTACTTATTTTCCTTTAAATAATAACAAACCAGCAACCTTCCTGTTGTCTTATCTTCTTTCCCTTGAATTACTGCCTTGTACTTCATTTTCAGAGTTGAAGGGAATCTGTGTTGTAGTGTTTTCCAAAATGTCATGTAAATATGCAGGGCCCCAGGAGTGATTTGTTCCAGTAAAATAAATAATACTTCTTGGACAAGGGAAATCCAAGTAGAAGATTTACTCAGCAAAAGATTTCTGTTAAAGCCAGATTCTTCTGCTCCAAAGCACAGCATTTACCCACATCATAATTACAGTAAACTTTTGTTTCATCCAGTGATTTATTCAGGTTTTTTAACCAAATTCTACCTCTTGGAAAAGGAATGTAGAATCTTTCAGTGTCTTTCTGCCAGGAGGCTCAAAGGTGATATTTGTTGAGAGGAGGGGAAGATCCTGCATTGTTTGGCTGTGACTGAAAGACCAGAACTTTGCTGTGGAAGGAGTTTTGTACTTTATTACCCCAAAACAAAAACCAGTAGGTTGTGTGGCCAGAAATACGAACAGGAACAAAAGTAGCTAGAAATACATTGTGGATCAATATGAAAATAGGGGAGACTCAGGAAGCTTCAACCTGAAGTTGGAAGGCACTCAACTGAGTGATTTCAGGTTTCTGTGTCTCCATAATATGTCATAAAGACAAATTACAGAGCTGTCACTTTGTCTTATGAAAGCTGCAGGTCCCCAGGGAGGCTTCACAGTGCTGAGAGATTATCAGAACTAATGACACAGCTGGATTTTGAAGCTGCTGTGTTAGAAGCCTCCCTGCACCTCTAGCAGTGTCAAAAGGGAATAGTGATGTGGAGGCAGTGATCTGGTTCTCATTTTTCAGATTGCCTGGTCTCTTGTGGGTGTTGCAGAGACTTCTTTTCTTTGCTGCCTACCACGAACTCACTTGTTGTTTACTCAGTGACTCTACATGATGGCAGGTGCTGCCTGGCTCTGGCAGTCCTGGATACAGTTTGTGTGTAATTAGATAAAAAATCATGTTCCCTTAGTACAGGGGTTTAGTGTTTTGTAGACATTCAGCTGGTGACAGGCAAGTCTGTGTTAGAGCAGTGTGTGCTGGCCTGGGGCTGCAAACTGCTGTGTTCATCCCTACCACTGATGGAATCTTCATGAGCTAGTTAGGAAATTCTGCTTTAGGCCATGCCTTTTACTTGTTTTCTGAAAAAATTGTTGTGTTCAAGCTGTACAATTAATCCACAGTAGTTTACAGGTAACAGGCACTACTTGGGGTTGGCGTAGTGGTGAGTCTTAGTTTGTGCTGCTGTGGATGTGCTGAATGTTGGATGATTGGCAGAATCAGAGCTGCTGGTTGCATGAACAAAAGAATTGTAATTTGTGATCAGGTGACTGCCTGCAGGTAGAGCTGCTGGGATGCAAAGCTGTCTGGTTTCATCTTAGCCTCTGTGAAGTGTTCTAAAGCATTTATTTCAGGTCAGGGGAGCATTTTAGCACCCCTGCTGCCTACCCCTGTTCTGTCCCTCTGCACTGAAGTTAATCATCAACCTGACCTTTCACAGAGGGATGTTTTGCACTGCCCAAAGTAGCCTCACAAACAAGCTTTTGGACTCTTGCACAGAATACAGGAAACAAAGATCCTGCTCGCTGTCTTTCCTCTGCTTTGACCAAACCAAGTAGAACTGTGTGTTCCTGAGTCACTCAAGGCTCTTGAGAGTTAGTTCAGTTGTTCATATTGAACAAATTTTTAATCACCTGATGCAATTCCTAAGTAACTTAAAATGAAAATGCAGAATGATGCTAAAGTAAAATGGGTGAAAATCTCCATGTGTCTACTGGTTGTCCAGAGAAGTTGTGGGTGCACCATGCCTGGAAGTGTTTATGGCCAGGTTGGACAGGGCTTAGAGCAACCTGGGATAGTGGAAGGTGTCCCTGCCCATGGGAAAGGGTGAAATGAGATGGTTTTAAAGTCCCTTCCAGCCCAAACCATTCTATGAGGTATGAGTTATGGTGGCAGAGCAGTGACCAGCTCAGTTCTGTGCTGGTGTAAGAAGCCCCATACTACTCTGACATTTAATACTTGTGCAGGCAAAGGTTTAGACCTTGCCCCAGAGGGGTATAGTTCTTCTGCAGGAGTTTCCACAGCCTCCTGTCTCCAGCAGATTGTGAATTTTTTCTCTGGGAGTGTCACAGACTACTTGTGCTTGCCATGTAGGAGTAGCCAGGAGGTGTCATAAGCAGAACTTTTGTACTAATCACTGCAATAGATTTATTTTTATATTTTTGCAGCTGCACCCCTCAAGGGTTGTTTTTAAAACCCTTTGTATTGTGTAGCTCATTGTTCAGCTCTTCTGGGTAGTAGCATTTTAGTTCTCAGAAGTCTTAAGTTTCTAGCAGTCTGTCCTCTGTCCCATGTGTCCATCTTTCTTTCCCATAAAAACCCAGCATGGCTGGAAAACTTCAGTTAGAAGTGAAGCAACATGTGCCACTTCAAATGTCACAGTATGAATCAACTCTGAGCTTCCAGAGAATTCTCTGCTATTGCTTTATCTTCTCTTGCTTTTTACAACTGCTCATGTGCAATGCAATCCGATGAATGTAACACTAGTCTTTCATGGGAAGTGAATTTGGATATGGAACATATTTTTCCAAGAGTAGTATGTGATGCCATTGGTAATGTGTTGATACTGAAAAGATATTAAAATATCTTGGCTTCAGATCTTCTGGGTCATTGAATTTCTGAACCTTTGTCATCTAACTTGGTGTATCCGTGCTATATTTGGACAGCTGACTTGCCCTTTTAGACACCTCATCTAGATTTAAAATAAAAACAGCTTGTATTTAGTTGATTGCTACTGTTTTAGCTGAAGTGGATTTGGGTGTGTAATCAGACCTTAAAGTTAAAAAAATAAGAACTGGGCGATGCTGAGTTGGGTTGGCTGCTGCCAGTTGTGCTCCCTCCTGCCCATTTCTGTGAGCACCCATCCCACAGCCATTCCAGCCAAGGCAGCTCTGGAGCTGCTTTGTTTTCTCCTACTGCTGAGGGCTGGAGCTGGTGGTGGCCAGGAGCTGCTTCATGTAGTAAGGTTTCTTCTTAACCTCCAGTAAGAGCCTGGCAGTGGTCCCAGTCACAAACCAGGGCATCTGCTGGAGGTTTCTAAGTCACAGCTTCAGAGCTGGAGAAAAACATCTATTTGCTTTTGGGTTTAGAAACCAGGCATGGTAACTGTGGTACATCGTGTCCTGTTTCAGGTGCTGAGAGGCTGTCCAGGTCTTTCAAAATATTTCCAAAGAGCCTGTCTGTCAGCTCAGTGAGGCAAGCTTTTGCCTTTTCCCAGCACCAGGCATTTGGATTTAGCTTTCACTGGCTATGGAGTGTCATACTGAGGTTTGGAGAGGTCGGTCATGCCTTGTTACCTGTTGCTGCAGTAGTTGCTTTCCCTGTGCTTTGCTCTTAACCTGTGTGTTTTCTTCATCTTCTGACTGTTGATGTTACAAGTTTCCATGGCAACTTCCAATCTCTCAAGTAGATGCTGTCCATTCAAAACAGAATGCTAATGTGGGGATTGTAGGACACTGACAGTCCTGGCGACCCTGGAGGAATGTCCCAGGGAGCAGATTCATTTTTAACTCCAGAACAGACTCAGATGTTGACTTGCCAGGAGAACTCTCCAGTGCAGCTTAAAAAACCCCTCCATCTGTGTGAGTCTAAAGTTCTAACTGCTGATGTTGGACAGAAATCAGGTACCTAGTTCATGTCTCCTCCATCACAGTGTTTGTCCGTTGTTGCAAAAAGACAAATGTGACATGTTTTCTGTGGATAAAACACTGGCTTGACTAAAAAGGAGGCTAGAAAATGATAATACATCTTAAAAAGGCATTGTTATTTTTCCCCTCACACTTTCTTAGTCCCATTGAGAGAATTCAAAATAGGCTTCACAGAATTGCAAGTAATTTCTTCTTTTTGTTGCTTTTTTCATTTATAGTTGCAGGTGCAGAGCCTGGGAGCAGTGCTTTAAATGAAATCAGTTACACAGGATGTGCAGGGGGAGGGTTGGGACCTGTGAGATGGACAAGCAGCCTAGACTGAATGGAAGTGACAGGTCTGTGCAGGTCACAGCCTGACCTCTCTGCCCTTGTGGTGGCCACTGCTGTCCAACTCCTTGGTTAAGTCAAGAGGCAGAATCAGCTTTCATAATAGATAATTCACTTCTGAGTCAGCTGCATAAATGTCTCAACCATCATACAGCAGTTCAGGTCAATGTGCAGAGTTTCATATCCAGCTCTGTGTTTTCCTCCACTTTTTTTTTAGTGCCTTGTATTCTCATTTTTATAAGCAGATACCAATGTGTGTGTGCTGCTTTTTCTCCTCCATCTGTATGAGCTTGTTTCTAGAGCTTTTGTTTTGGAGGATGAAATTCAGAATGTGTCTGGAATAGAAAGTGATGTTGTCACCACAGTGATTGTGTTGAAGGTAAAGGCAGTGGGGTCAAACTGTCACCCTTGAGTGAATGTAATTCTTTATGAGTCAGATATTGCAGTTCTTTAGGTTGGAAAAGACCTTTGAGTCCAACCATCAACTCAGCACTGCCAAATCCACCACTAAATGATGTCCCCAAGTGCTACAGCTGCACATCTTTTAAACCCCTCCAAGGATGGTGACTCTGCCACTTCCCTGGGCAGCCTGTGCCAGTGCTTGACAGCTCTTTTGATGAAGAAATTTTTCCTAATATCCAGTCTAAAGCTCTCCTGGCACAACATGAGGCTGCTTCCTCTTGTCTTGTTACTTGGGAGAGGATCTGACCCCCACCTGGCTACAGCTGCCATCAGGGAGTTGCAAAGAAGGAAAAGGTCCCCCCTGAGCCTGCTTTTCTTGAGGCTGAGCCTCCCCAGCTCCCTCAGCTCCTCCAGAATCTGAGACAGCACTGGCTGAGCATGAACTTTAACATGGGGAGTTGGCTTTGGCAGGCATGATACTGGATCAGGTGCCCTCTCCCACAGCCAGGGTGCTCTCTGTTGCTGGGCAGCTGAGCAGAAATGCAGCTGTAAAACCGTGACTGATCAGGTGAAAGGTGTGCTCCTAAATCTGTGTGTAGCTGAGTGTTGAGTCACAGTGCCAAGGTCTCCTGTCCTTCCTGGTGTCCCAGTGTGGGTTGAACCTGCAATGCAGCTCAGCAGTCAGCTCCTTTGAAGGAAGATATGGCCTGGCATATTTGGGACTGAACAACCAAGGACTGTGTGTTGATGCATTCAGGTTCCCATCTGTGTTTAAAATTGTCCCCAGCTTTTGTTCTTGTGGTGTTTGGAGCAGGGGACAGTTTTTTCATCCCTGCTTCCTTTGACAGTATTGTCTACCTGGAATGCATTGTGGCAGTAGCAAACCAAAATGCTATTTGCAGGCAGAATTACCACCTACTGTTTCTCCTAAAGGGAAATACCAAGTCTCCTGCCCCATACAGAAAAGAAACTGTGTGTGGGAATAGGAGGAAGTATGGTATGTGCTGGCAGTAAGCATGAATGAGTCGTCCTTTCTCCTTTGTTGGAAAAAACATTCTGAGGGATGATGATACTGGAGCCTGTGTGGAAGTGGTTTTATCCACTGTTGGGTACCAGTGGTGTTACAAGCAATCCTAAATTGCTAATTAGTGAATTTAAGCTCTGCTTTAGGTGTGCAGAGAGAGACACCAGGGATTTATGCCACTACTGAGCATCTCCAGTATTCAGTTGTTTGTATACACACCACCCAGAGCTGGTTGTCCCTGTAGCAATCCCAGCAATTCCTGTATTATTTGCCACTGAACTTCAGAAGTGATTGTTGCTTGTTTACTTGCCACAATACGTGGTATTTGTGGCTGGTTCAGATTATCAAAGTAAATTGTTCTGGTTTTGAGGTTTTGTCAGCAGGGAGTTGTTGGAGAGGAAAATTTGCACTATATCTGCATTTATTCAATGGATTTGAGAGATTAAACCCAGGGAGTTACAGTGGGAGTTTAGCCCACCCCTGTCTGAGGTTGTTTGCACCTCACTGCCAAATTGTTTGCTAAAGTGAGGATCCAGTTTTCTGTCACAAATATCTCTCTCAACCTCTGCTGTTAGTTTAAACGAACAAATCCAAAACCACAAAGATTTTGTTTCAAATGACAAGTTTGTAATAAAAAAATTAGGCAAATGGATGAAAGCAGAAAGCACCCAAGGCGTAATGAGTTAATGCTCAGTGGAAATGTCTGTCCTTTCCCAGTCTGCCCAGTTCCAGGTGTGGGCCCTGATGGCTCCCTTATTTCATTTGAGGTGAGATGACTCAGCTGAGGAGGAGAATGTGGTCCTGTTGGTGCTTGTTCTCCATGCAGAAAATCAGAATTTGTGTACCCCTCCTGCTGTGTGTGGTTTGAGAGCATCATCAGCCCTGCTAAAGTATCAGGTGTTCTCTAGATTGCAGCTGCTGCCTTTTGATGAGTAAATTTGCTGTGGAGCTCAGGCACTGATTCAATGCTGAGCATCAAGAGAGCATCTGAATAGCAAAGGAAATAAATTGGGGCCAGAGGTATTCTGCCACTTCTTTTTGCAGTGAAGGCTGTAAGGAGCATAACTGACCCCAGGCTGGGTGTGTCATCCCTGTTCACCAGGGTAAAATGTGTGTGCAGTGATGAGTGTCTTTGGTTTGCCTTATTTAACATGTGTAATAGTGAATTTATTTTTTTAAAAGGCAACACAAAACACGTCCTGCATTTGGGGAGGGAGCTCAGCTTGGCATACAGGAGCAGAGGATTCCTCAGAGCATATCTGGGAAACTGCTAGTTCTCATTCTTGAGGTATTACTGAGGCACATGGCTAGAACATAAACCCAGCCATGCTAATACTGACTTTCATAGAGGTAAATATAGCAACTGAGCTGTGAGGACCTATTTTAAAAGTGCTTCTGCAACAGAATTCCCTCAGTGCTGAGGGAGGGGGCTGTCCCTCGGTTGATGAACACATTGCTCTTGGTGTGACAGGGCAGGAGGAATGACTGAACTGTTGTGTTCATCAACAGCCATTACAGCTTACTCTGGTTGGGTTTCTTGTGGGTTTCGAGTCTTTTGTGACACGACAGACTTGTGAAGTATTTATTGTTGATGCTGGCATTCTGCCTGCTCCTTGGCTTGCTTTTCCTTGCAACTGAGACAGGTGGGTCTGGCACATGAAGCTGAAAATAGCGCTGCCTTTAAAAGCCAAGAGACCTGAAAATAGGTTAAATATAGACCAGCTGTAGAGAAAGTTTTATGCTTTGCTTTGGGGGAAGAATTTATACAATTATATTCTTGAGGAAGGATAACAAAATGGGAATGCTGCTGTTTTACAGCTGTGATTTGCCAGCATTGACTAACTCAAAGATATTGCTGCTGCTGCTGGGTAACATCGAATCATCTTGATGATCCGGGTTCTTCAGAGGCTGCATCATAGGGAACAGCATGGCTCAGTGATGTGTTGAAACATAATGCATCAATTGAAGCCCTAATGCATTTTGAAATGAAACTATCATCATACACTTGGAGCTGTGCAGCGAGAATACTTCAGTTACAATACCCAAACTGCTGCTCATGCTTGAGTACTTACTGGAATGTGAACGTTGCAGCCTGATTCTGAATTTTAAAAGGCTGCCTGTACAGTACTTACTTCAACAAATAATTTTAGAAAGCTGTATAAAAATCCATGTCTATCTATATACCACAGTGGGATGTGGGAGGCAGTGAAAACACTTCTACAATCTGGAAATGTGCTGTGGGCTTCAGGTTTCCCACTCTGGTGTGGTTCTGACTCCAGAAGTTGGGTCTAAAAGCCTGGCTGGCTGGGTCTCTTCCTCTCTTACTGAAACACGCAGTCAAGAGGATGATGAATGCTCAGGTCCTTAGGTTTCATTCCAGATCCTGTTCTTGGGTTATAGATTTGTCTAATTTAGTAAAGCAGGCTGTAAGCCAGGGAGTGGGTTAGGATGAAATGCTGACAAAGCACCGTGGAGTTCAGGCTGGGGATGAACAAGGAAAAGCCAGGAATGCAGCACCAGTGGCACACTTGGTTCTGCAGGTGACATGTGACAGAGGCTCTGTCCCCAATGGTGCATTCATGTGGCACTTCCCAGGGCAGGGGGTGTGTAATTAGTGTGTTTGCAGGGCTCAGAGTGATGCACCAATGCAAATAACTTCTGGACCACTGAAATGCAGATGAGGTTTCTCCCTGTTCAGCAGAGGGAGATTTTAGCTGAGTTACTGGGGGGCTGAGCAAGCCTGAAATTGGAGTTCAGTTTTGTGGCCTTCTGTAGGACATCATCCCTCATGTAGCATTCTAGTGTGTTCAATGGCAGCTGCATTTTGCAGTTTTAAGCTTGTTGAAAACACTTAATGAAATGGCTTGCTATTAACACATTGTGTTATAACACATAATGAAATGACTGCTTGCAAGTAGTCTTGAGATCACTCAAACAGCTGGATGAAGGGCCACTTTTGGAAGGACATCACTTGGTTAATCACCAGAGATTCATCAAGTGATACATTCCCTTTCCAGGAGGTCTCCTGGTGCCCATAGGTCTGTGTGAGCTGCTGTAGGGTATGTAAGGATGGTCCAGCCACATCCTTTGTTGCCAGAACAAGCTCTTTGCCAGCAAGTGCTTTAGCAGGAGTTGGAATATGCAGTGCTTTGACTTTATTTGTGGTCTTATTGATGGTTTGTTACCTACCTGTACCTGAGAGCTTCTAAGTGCAGAAACAGCCATTTCTTTTCCTTTTTTTTTTCAAGACAAGTGCTTTGCTGCAGTGGATTTGTCACCTATTCCCCTGCCAACCAAGGCTCTTAGTGTACAGGACTTTATGTGTCCCAGGCCAAACAGGCTTTCCACAGATGTTTAGGAGTATCTTGGGTGAAAAGGTTGCAGGATGAGACACAGAACTGTGCTGTGATGTGCTGCTTTGTGTCTTCTGTCTTCTCTACTGCATAGACTGGATGTGGGTAGGAAATGATGCGTGGTGCAGGCAGAGGAAGAGGAGAGGGAGACTTGAGGGGATGAATGAGTCAATGTCTGCACCCTTTTCGATGTGTCTGCTGACTTAGAGCACAGTCATGGATGGATCCTCTGGTTGCTGATGTCAGATCTGTCAACTGGATTTTGCAGCTGTGCCAAGGAGATTAACTCTGTGTATGGAAGTGCCTCGGCATCCTCTTCTGCAATCCTCCCCAGTCTGGAGGATTGGGATACTGTGCATTTGTATTTGTCATGTTATTTCTGTCATCTGGGGTCATCACTAAAGCCAGTCTCTCTCTCTCTGTCCTTAGCTGAAGCTTGAAGATCGTTCAGTGGTCCCTCGAGATGTGGTCAGACACATGAGCTCCAGTGTAAGTGCTTTTTTTTTTCCTTTGTCCCTTTTTGATTGTGATACTGCTGCATGGATTTCTAAGACTTGCCAAATTGCCTGAATGGAGCTGGACAGTAATGCTTTGAGCACATTCTATTTTTAGTGTGTTGGATGGACTTAACTGCATCCAGTGAAAATGGAATTCTGCTAAGGCTGCCTCTCTACAGCTGCATATCTGCAAAGGTCTCCTGAGCAAGCAATCCTGGTCATGGTCAGGGAAGGAGACAAGAGGCTTGTCTACCCTGCCATCCTTAAAAGTTTTACTTTAATCCATCCTGAGATGTGGGGACTGTGGACCTGCTCTCCCAGACCTAACAGAGGTTGGAGTGGGGGCAGATCCCAGTTCCACTGCTTGCCTTTGCCTCTTTGTGTGCTCTGGTAGAGAATTAAGAGGGAATACTTTCAGACAGATCAGACAGATCTGCAGTAAGCAGAATAATTTCCAGCTTCTCCCAGAAATGCAGCAAACCCTATGCTGCTGGAGCATCCAACACAGCTAGGTTGACAGAAAGCAAGCTGGTTCTTAAACAGCAGCTGATAATAGTTCCCTTTGCTCTTTCTGGATGCTGTTCTATGTCCCAGCCACTCTGTTCTAGTTGTATGGCACTTGTGCCTATCACAGATGTGTGGATTTTGGTTTTGTGTAGGGAATACTGGGGAGATTGTTGAGTATCAATGATCAGATTGGGATGTGCTCTCTTTAGGAGCTCAGCAGTTTTTTGCTGTGGCTCAGATCTAACCTCTAACCCTGAGCCATATGGCCCTGCCATGTGCTTGCCTCTGTCTTCTCTTGACTTGCTTCCAGCAATGTGGCTACCAAGGCTGTGATGAAGGAAGCAGCTGGCCACTAACTGCTGCAGTTGCACCACATGGTGTGCAGCCTGGTGCAGGGATAGAGAAGGCTGTTCTCTGACCAGCCTGGCTTGTTTGGGTTTTTGTTATTTTTAAATAAAGCCTCTTTTTGTCAATTAATAAAAGTAAACCCACCCCCTTTTTCACAGAATATTACAAAGAAAAAAAAAAAAAAAGGAATGAAAGCCTCAAATGATAATTTGAAAATTGCTGAAGCAAAGTACTTCCTTAAGAAATTTAATGGTTGTTTGAAATGGAAATCTGAAGTCAACATCTTTTTCTAAAAATGCAGTTTTATGAAAGAGTTCTCATCTGAAACAATGAGCAGGTAGAAACTGGAATTATCAGCTGTTCACAGTGTTGTACCTGGCACAGCTGGAGCATCGGTATATTCTTCTCACTCAGGGGGATGCTTTGAGTCCTATCTCTCAACTGTTTGTTATCCAGTGCTTCTTAAAGTCATTTTAAGCTTTCATGACAGCAGGTTGTTCTCCTCTTGGCAAACATGGATGTGCTGCTTTTGTTTGCAATTTCCATTCTCATTTGAGCAGAAATGGGCTCCCCTGGCTTGCTGCACATGTTTTGGTAGATATGTACCCAGCAGTTGTCTTGCACATTCATTTTTGTCGCTTTGCATGTTTAAATAATGCTATTTGCTTGACCCTTTGTGCCCAGTTAACTTCATTTTTTTTAATTGATGGAATGGTGAGATTATAACTCAGTTACTCTCTTCGTTAGAAAGCGTAACAAATCTGATCTATTTCCTCAGCCTCAAATGCTTTTAAATTAAACAATATGTGGTAAATTAAACAATAAACTCCCTTTATCCCAAAGAAAACCTTCACTTCCTAACAGATATATTCCAAAAATTACAGGAGCGTTTAAAATAGAAAACCTGCAAGTGTCAGCCTGCCAAACTCAGGATGTGGGATGGTTGCCCTGCGCCAGTTGGCCTGGCAAATAGAGAATGTGGAACTGATTCTGTATTCAACACACTCTCTTAAGGCTTGTTTTTAACCTTGAGCGGGAAGGACTCTAAATCCTCTGTTCCTCAAGAGAGGAGAGCTGACTCAAATCCATTTGCTTCTCATTGAGTGTGGGAAAAGACTGCTTCAGGGGGAAATGCATAAAATGACATCATTTTCACTGAATGCAGATGGGCCTGAAGGTCTAATCCATGATTAGACTTTCCATGGATGAGAAGCAGGAAAAGTGGAAAGTTAATTTTTCCAGGTGATATGCTAATTTGGGTAATAGGTAAGAAGTAGGTCTGTAATCTGTTAGACACCTGGATTTTGTTGCTTCAAAGGATGCTGGGCTGTGCTATCCCTTTTAAACAAAGGAATAAGGGTGGTGTAAAGAGCCTCCTATTAGAAAGGAGAGTGCTGAGGGAAAGAGTAGAAGGATGGGAGGTAGAAGATACAGGTTTGAAAGCCATGCTTCCAGAGCTGCTGAGCTCTTGGATGGGAGTTTGGTGGTCTGCCTTAAAGCCTTGTTTCTGATGGGGAAGGAATCCATTCACTTCTTAAATATTCAGTATCTCCAGTGTGGTGCATGATGTCAGGGTACCAGAAGAAGCAGGAACAAGGTCTAGGGAGTGCACTCAATTGTGGAGTGAGTGGGGCTTGAACCCATCAGCTCTTCTCATTTAGTTTGGTTGCCTCCCTTTTCTATTTCTGCTGGTGGAATTGATGGAAATTGATTTTTGTAACAGATCTGTGAAATGTCAGCTCGTTTCATTTGGCCCCTCCTTTAATGGGATCAGCTAATGAAAGGATGGGTGTGTTTGAGCTGTGCCCAGCTGAGGACCTGCCCTGGAAGATGAGAGAAGTTGGCAATGTCTCTTTCTGAGACATTCTGCTGAACACTGCTATAAACTTAGAGTGATTCAGCAGAACCCCTCAGCCTGCAAATCTGCATCCTCTGTCACAGGCTAACGTTTCACTGAACCTTCCTTTATTATGAGTTTACTTATTTCCTTACATTTCATGTAGGGAAATAAGTAAACTCATCGTAAGGGAAGGTTCAGTGGCATGTGAGGGAGGAGGACTGTGATTCAACAGCCCTCTAGGTCCTGGGGCTGCTCACATTGATCTCTGCTTTCTTAACCACAGACAGGGCTCTGCACTTGCTCAAGCATTTTATAACTGGAAAGAGAAGGCAGCTTAGCTAAATCTGTTGTTCTTGGCAGTGACTAATAGCACCCAACTGTGTTGGGTGGGAGGCACCTTTAGGGTGGCACAGGTACCTCCTCCATGGGAAAACTCCCTTGGAGAGCAAGCAGAGAGTGCTGAAGCACATCAGTCACTCCAGTCCTGGTTTTATTGCTTGCTATACTTTCACCATCCATTAAAGGGCTTTTAGACCAGGAGACAATATGATCCACAGAAATCACAGGTGTTGGATTGTATCATGTCTCAGAGCTGCTGTCATATTGGCTGCTGATAAAGAAAAAATTAATTCTGAAGTGCACAGTGTAGGGCAAAGAATTTGTTTCTGGAGGGTTTTTTGGTTCTGACTAACAGTCTAAAACATAGGGCCTGAACTGCAGAGCACAACCAGAGGATGATGTGGGTATACTGATTTTAGCTTACTCTGGAGGAAAAGCAGGGCGGGTGGCTGTGCTGTAGCCTGCAGAAGCTGGGGGTTTGTTGAGCAGGTGCCACTTCTGAGCAGGCCTCACTCAGCCCACGGCTCGAATCGTGCTGGCAGCAGCTGTTGTGAAGCCAATGTAGTTCTGGCCAACCCTTTTCAGGTGAGAGTGATGGTACAGCTCTGCCGGGCTCTTTCCTGGCAGCCTGTGCAGGCAGCAAAGCTAGCTGCAGTCTGTTGTGATGGAGCTGAAGCTGGGAAAGGCTCCCTTTGCTTCTCAGCCCTTCTGGAAAGGAATGGGAGTGATACATGGAGCAGCTGGAGGGAATGAGTCTCTGCTGCTTTGGGGTCTGGCAGCCTGGCTCTCCCAGCCCTCCTGGCTGTGCTGGCACAGCTCTGCCTAGGGCAGGTCCTGCTCTCCTGATCCCATTGCCTTGGGAGCCTCAAGGCTGCAGGGCACTGGGCTGGTGTGGTGTGAGGAGAGAACTAGCAGCAGGCAGGTGGAAAGCAAGCCAGCCAAAAGGGCTGAGCAATCTGTCCAGGAATTACCCTGGACTGTCTTTGCTCCAACTGCCAGTCCTCAAGATGAAACTGAATGAGTTGAGCACAAGCAAACTCGTGAACTCCCACAAGGGCTGCCCAGGGCTCTGAGTGAAAGCCTTGACTAAAACATTTCCCATGGTTGAAAGAACAGAACTGAGCAAAGAATTCTTGCAGGGTATAAGCCCTTTGAGTGTTGTGCTCATGTCCTGCTGGAGCAGAGACCTTGATGTTCGAGATAAGGACAGTGCATACCAGGGCATTTGTCATGCTGGCCCTCAGTCAGCTTTGATAATGGACTTGTGGTCTTTAATAAATAAGAATATCGATTGTCCCAGCTGTCAGGAGGCCAGGGCAGCTGCTGCCTTTGACAGTGTTTGGGTTAGCAGCCCTTCTTTGCAGGCCTCCACCATATGTGTGAGCAACGTGCACATTGCGTGCTCCCTGCCAAGCTGCCCCCAGAAGGCTCCTAACAGCATGCCTTCTTTTCTTGGGGACAAAAAAGATTAAATCTTCGTGAAAAAGTGAAGGAGATAACGACAGACCATCTTATAATTAGACCAACTGTAAATTATCTGGCAGCAAACCTTGAAATTTGGCCACAGGTGCCAGATTTTTCTTTTTTCAGTATGACACCAAATAAAGACCATTTATAGTGTCCTGCAAAATTATGTGAGTTAAAGTCAAAACAGCTTTAAAGAATTTCTGTTTTCTTGCTGATCTACCCCTGCCTTTGCTGATCTAACTCTGCTGACTCAGGGCAGTACCCACCTGCATGGTGGTTCTGTGGAGCTGGGAGCCAGGCAGATTTTAAAGCAAGTAAATACGAATCACTGATACAGTATGATCTTATTTGACCAGGTGCAGGAGTCTCTGCTTTAGCAGCCATTTCAGATTCTAACTGGGAGGAAAACACTACAGGTCTGTAATAGTGATCTCACCTTCTGAGCTCTCATAGCATTGTGTGAAATGCCCCTGTAGAACAAGGACCTGAAGGGTGAGAGGGAGTTTGGTCTTAAAGTTTGTCTCTGAACTTAGGACTTGTACACAAAACACATCCATTTGTATGTAGGACCTTCCCTAGGTAACAAACCTTTTTTCCCTTTTGTGTTTTCAGGATAGTCAGTGTGGAACTGTAATTGACGTCAACATTGAGTGTGCTGTGAAGCTGGTGGGAACCAACTGCATCCTTTACCCTGTCAACAGCAAGGACCTGCAGCATATCTGGGTGAGGACACAGCCAAAATACATGAGAGCCAGGGCCTGGTGGTTTGGAGGGATGCTGCTGTACTTCAAGTCTCTCTTGAAGGCAAAGCATCCATGTTGTGCACGATGCATCTGCAGTTTAGTTTTATTTTAAACTTGCTGCAAGCAACCTCCCTGGCAGAAGATGATGCAGCATCTCCTCATCTCCCCATCTGTTCTGTGTTTCTCATACATTGCTGAGACCAAATTGTCTTGAAGGGCTAGACTGACATTAAATTTTGTGAGAACTCCTGCACTGAGTGTGGAAAGCTGGTGTGGCAACCTGACCAGGGCAGCCCATGGCCGTGGTCCAGAGCTGCTGAACTGTGACATCACTGCTATTTAAACAGGCTGTAAAAATGCTGAGATGAGTCAAGCATGTTTCTGTTGAGCTGGAACAGTCTCAAACATATCTGTTTCCCTCTTGGAGTGGATAGGTGATTTCCAGAGACTGGGTGGGGTACAATTTCATCCTTCTTTTTTTCTCTGAGATAAAGATAATTTGGGAATGAAGAGTAAGAATGTCATAACTCATCCCAAGTCACAGCCTGTGGGAAGACAGTAGGATATGAGCTCCTCTGGGATGAAAAATTAGTCTCAGTGATAAAAATTGGCTCCAGTGACAACAATTAGTTTTAAAGTTTTGTTTCCTGTTTTCACCACAGCCTTTCATGTATGGTGACTACATAGCCTATGATTGCTGGCTTGGCAAGGTCTATGACTTGAAGAACCAGGTCATCCTCAAGCTCTCCAATGGAGCCAGGTACTTTTCTCCTTCCTGTGGAAGACTGTTCCCCCCCTGCCCAGGCTTTCACAATCCTGGTCTGTTTTATGAGAACAAGAAACAGTTTGGGCTTCATTTACATAGTAATAAGTTATCTGCTTGAATAATCTTCAGATGTAGAGCAAGAGAATACATCTTTCTCTGAAAACATTGAGATTCATTGACAACCCTCTGGAAAAGCTGTAGTCTGAAAGGTGACAATTTTTTTCAATCCCAGCAGATCAGTGCCCAGAACTAAAGCATATTGGTCTTTAAACTGTGCTTCTCCTCTGTAAAAGTAGCTGTTTCATGTGGATGGTTGCTCCAGACTGTTTCTCAGTAGGAAAGCATAACTTCACCAAGCTGCAGGGAGAATTCTTACCTTAAAAAGGGTCTGTGATATGGTGGAAATTTGCAGGCTAGTGGCTTTTATCAAAGATGAAAAAGCAGCCCAAGATAGAACAGCTTTTTTTTTTCACTGATTTTTTTAATAAACGAAAACAATCCAAAGTCTAGAGAAAGATTTAACCAGAGCTATTGAAAGAAATATATGGTGAAATTTCTGCAAAGCCAGCAGAAGCATCTGAATTCTGTTTCTCTTGCATGTGAGACAGTAACTTGTGTGCTAACCTTTATGAATTCACTACGTTCACTCTGTTACTGAGGCCTGCCTTATCCTACAAACTCTTGATACAGGGGAGGGAAGGAACCAGTGGAGGGCCAAGAGGCACATGGGCCTGGCAGCTGGGGAATAACCCATCTGTCTTGTAAATTGAGTGTTGACATTGATGTTTAAAACACAACAATCAAATCCCCAATCCTGCAGCCAGCTCTGTCTAAGAGAAGTGAGTAATGTGGGAGCTGTAGCAGATGATTGGTGGATGCATCTGAGGGTTTGACTGTGTTACTGTGCAGTTAACCCAGCCTGGAAGGTTCTTAGGTGTATGTTAAACTAGGAGTGAAGAATAGCCACACATCTCTATCTGTAATGCTTGCAGTTACTGGTGCAATTTAAAACTTTGCTTGATATCTTGTACCAGCTCCTCCACAGCTGTGTAAAGTGAGGTACTGTTTGCAAAACCTCTTCCTAATGAATTATTTGAAATGCAACTAGAAGTTACACTGGAAATGAAGCTATTCCTGAAGGAAATATGCCCAAATTACCTTTAAGTCCCACCATGACGTGAGTAACAAAGGGACCCTTGCAGCAGACAGATCTTGTCCAGCACCCACCCTGTTACTTAGCATGTTTTTTTACATGTTGAATGGGACCTTTAGGTACCTTTAATGCTTTTACAGCTTGTCTATAACCAGTTTTCCTCTGGGCCATAAAAGCTCAGTGATACACTGCTGGGTGCACGGCCAGATGTGCTCAGGCAGTGTCAGTTCCTTGGGTGATGTTTGCTTTTGGGGTGGATGGCTCTGGAAGTGTGACCATGTGTCTCCTTCTTTCCAGGTGTTCCATGAGCACAGAAGATGGAGCCAAGCTGTATGACGTTTGTCCCCACGTCAGTGACTCGGTGAGCTGCTGGCTCTCCTGAGAGTCCTTTTCATCAGCTTTGTCTTGGAAACTTTTCATGCAGGAGGGAGGGAGAAGGCAAAATTCATAGGCATTTGTTAATCCTAAGAATGTATCACTTACAGTAACAGTTTAAAGGTAATGTTAGTGACCTGCAGGGTTTGAGGGGGTATTACAATTAATACATCCAACTGGTTTCTTTGTAAACAACTTGTGTAACATGCTGTCAGATGGCTGGTGTCAAGGCAGTTCACTCACTGCTCTTTCTATGTGTACATGCTTCTAAAGGCTCTTAACTCCATTTACCGCTTTTAAAAACTGTTCCTCTTCTGGAAAAAGGTATTTTGTTTAACAGGTGTTCTGCTAGAAGCAGGTTTTCAGGTCATGTAAAATAATGTCTCTTGTTACTGCAGTCCATGGCGTTTTTTGAACAGAGACCTGCTACCATACTGGCATTTTCCAAATCACGTGGCAGGGGAGGTTTTGCTGGCTTTTGGGTAAAACAGTTTGCTGTGTGATGGGATCTAACCTCTCTCACCTTCAAAGGCTGATGACAGCTTGCTTGTTCTTCCAAAGGGCCTTGCTGCACTCCTGGCAGCAGTGTTGGGAGATGACAGAGGATGACGTGTGATTCTCAGGAGCTAGCAAAGCACTGAGCTCTTATCCTTCCCAGCCTTCGAAGCAAAGGTCCCTTTGATCTAAAACTGCACTTCTGCTAATACTTGATGCCAGCTTGTTGAAGAGTAAATGGAATATCAGTTCAATAGGATGTGCTGCTGTGGTTTTCTGGTTCTGTACAGAGAAGAAGTGGTCTGTCGCTCAATAATCTCCAATACCTCAATCTCTGCTCCTTTAGGTTGTGCAGTGTGTTTTCTGCTCGCTAAATCGATGTTGTAGCAACATTCAGCTTCTGGTTACCCGATTTTGAGATGCCTTGTTTTGAGTCAGGCTGCCTTTAAAGTGTACAGAGTCCTCTGGGGAGATTCAGCCAGGACTGAATCACGGGCTTTCTCCAGTGTTACCCTTGATCCTGTGCTCAGAAGTGCAGTCTGTTAGATGCTTACCTGACTTAGATCTTATCACATTGCTCTTATCCCTTCTGACAAATTACAAGACTCGATGCAGTTTTGTGCTCAGTGTTTTATCTACCCTAAACTGCTCTGTCCGCCCCCACATTCTGAATCTCAGTATCAGTGGGAAGGAGCTCTAGGAAAGCAATTGTTGTGTTTACTGTCCTGTTTTTGTTTTCAAAGAACTGTCATCCTAACTAATCCACCTGAGACAGGAATAATACTTACACACTTAATTTGACAAGCAGAGGACTGAAGGCACACGTCCTCTGCCTCTGAAAGATGTAAATGCTTGAATTAGAGCATGGAAAAGAGAGAGATGTCCTTGCCCAGCTGACCTTGGCTACCTTGTCACTGAGAACCTCTGTGTGGAAATATGCATCTTTTGTTTCTTGCAAGCACTGTTGCTTCTCCTGCACCAGTCCTGGTCCTGTTTGGGTGTGTGACAGAGCAGGTTGCTATAGGAACTGTTGGGCTGCCTTCAGGAGAGGACGAGCTACAGGAGACAGGCATATTGCAGACTTTACCTTTATAGTTAATTTTACTGATCACAAAAGATTGGAGGAAATGCTGGAATATTAGATCTTAGAGTCCTTTATGCTGTTTTTCTCTCCTTCATTTCTCCCACAGGGTCTCTTCTTTGATGATTCATATGGCTTTTATCCTGGACAAGTCCTCATTGGGCCATCTAAAGTGTTCTCCAGTGTGCAGTGGCTCTCGGGTGTGAAGCCTGTTCTGAGCACAAAGAGCAAATTCAGAGTGGTGGTGGAAGAGGTAAGAACTGACACCCTGACACATGGCCACCTTCTGCCTTGCATGGTCCCTGGCTGGCTGTTTGGAGCAGAGTCAGTTTGCCATGGTAACCTCCCAAGAGCAAATGTGCTGTGGCTCTGGTGTTCTGAGGTGACAAATTTCTCCTTTGGGACTGGCAGGACTTTTGAGCATCCTAGCAAGGGTCCCTGCTGGCACCCTGTAAAGTGATCATGTGTCAGTGCACTCAGAGGGCAGTACTGCTGATCATTAGGGCAGTAGGAGCACATCTTCTATTGAAACTTAATGTTGCATGCTGTCCAAAAAGGGAGAAATATTGCTGACTCTTCGCTTAAAGAAGGAGCAGCTCCAAGTCCATTAGCATATCTCTTTGTGACATTGGACTGCTGATTTATGTGTACCATAGCTTCCTTCCCAAGCCACTTGTCTTTCCTTGAAGTTAAAAGCTGTAGAATCTCTGTTGTCAGGGGTCAGGCTGTGGGGACACTGTGATTGTCCTGGATGTGATGAAACTGCACTTGCCCGTATTAAATGATAAAAGCAGGTTTGCCACTGTATGTAAACTTTCAGATCTGAGATACTGTCTAAGAAAGTCTCTGAAATGCTAAATTTTCTTTTCTATCATTGCATTGTAGGTACAGGTGGTAGAACTAAAGGTTACTTGGATCACTAAAAGCTTCTGTCCTGGAGGTACTGACAGTGTGAGCCCTCCTCCCTCGATAATCAGCCAGGAGAAGCTGTCTAGGTGAGATGCTTTGAAAACCCCTTTTCACTCCCAGCACTCAGACCCTGCAGACTGTGGGTGACAGGCCTACCAAGTGAAAAGACACAATGCTGCTCTTTCTGTCAGGTTGTTATTTTCCATGTTGCATGTCTGCATATCCCCGAGCTTCAAAAATACAAGAGAACAACTTCCAGATTAGTTTAGCAGACACTTGAGTTACCAGCACGAGAGCAAGCATCCCACTAATGCCAAGCTCTCTCCAGCTGACAGGTGCACAGAGTGGTGTCTGCCAGCAGCTTCCTTCTCTTATCCTTTGACTCCTGCCTGGAGCAGGCTGCAGCGTTGTGTGTGTCAGGAGTAGGGCCGGGGTGGGGCTCAGGGGTGCGGCTGCAGCCAGGGCTGGTGCTAAGGCAGTAACTGGTGCCCTCTGCAGGCTGCCGCTGCCAGAATGGGCTGGGAAAACTCAAAAGACTGTCAGATGAGCAGCAGCACTGTCAGTGTGGGTCCTGCCTGGAGCTCATGTGCTACAGGACAGCAGCTCTCAAATTACAGCAAGAAACCCCAAATGTCTCTTGGCAGTTCTCTCTGGGAGGAGGGGGGGAGCTACAGGGAGAGGAGTCACTTGTGTCCTATGCAAACTCTTTGAATCCCCACCCAGTCCCTGGTGAGATTCCTACTTCTCCTTTAGAATTGTGTGCCTGGAAATGATTTGGTGTGGTGCTCTGCCACCCCTGAAGCAGCGCTGTTGGTGTGAAGCTGTGCCAGCCTTGTGAAGGCTCTGGGCACTGCTGGGTTCTGTTACTGTTCTGTGCTCATGGCTCTCCTCTTCTTCAGGGTAAAGCGTCTGGGGTGCTTTGACCATGCCCAAAGGCAGCTTGGGGAAAGGTGCCTCTACGTGTTCCCAGACAAAGTGGAACCTGCGAAAATCACCTGTGAATGTCCAGAGAGGAACTGTGTCCTGGGTGAAGGATCAGTTGCCAAAAAGGTGAGTTGAGGGGTCAGGGGAGGCGTGGGCTTCTCTAAGCATTTGTGGTCACTGTGGCTTTTAAAGCAGAGATCTTCCCGGTAGTCATGTGGTCTGAAATGTGACTCCTGAAGTGGTTGTGAAGAGTAATGGTTTGTTGTTGCCAGCAGGGAAGTCACCTTGTGGAGCAGTCTGACTGCTCTGGGTGAAGCATGCAGCTAACACCTTGAGAGAACACGAACAGGGCCTCAGCACAGAAGTGTCACCTTGCAGGGGGTCAAGTGTGCTCTGACATTTGGGACCTAAAAACATGTTGTTTTTTCTTAGCATTCTCATGGAGCTGAAACGTTCAGTTAAATCCTTGCTCTGGTGTAACAAGGAAGTTGTTTTTGCTTCCTAGGCCAAGTGAGTCATGCTCTGGTCTGTACCTGCTGGCTGTAGAGCCATGGTGTTCCTAGAATAACAGGATGTCAGCAGTGTGTAGATGGTGACCTCTCTGTATGCCTGTTACATGGATTAACTCATGCATCTTCTTGTAACCTTCCATAACAAAAAAGTTCAAAACATGCTTAAAATAAGCTGAAGGAGCAAAGCTCATTTTACTTGGGCTAGTGCAGTGCTGCTCCTGAGCAGTGTGAGATGCTGCTTTGCAGAATCTGGTGCAGGTGAAATTTGCAGAGCCCCCATGGGTGCTGTTTCTCCCTGCACAAAGCTGAGCATTCCCCAGGCTGGCTGGCAGCCTGCTGAGTGTCCAGGCACAGGTCTGACCCACGTCTGCTCTCTCCAGGTGAGACGGCTGCTGAAGAAGCAGATCGTGAAGATCATGTCCTGCTCCCCAGAGTCTCAGGGCACCAGTGAAGCCCCTGACAAAGAGTCTGCTGCAGCTGCTGACCAAAAATCTGAAGAGCTTAAGCCTGAATCCAAGTGTGAGCTGGATGTCTCTTCCAACAGTGCACCAAGTCCTGGGGAGAGAAAGGAAGAGCAGCCTGAAGAAGCAGGGAAGGAGAAAGGGGGAGCAGCAGCACGGCAGCAGCAGCCTCCCTTTCTCCTGAAGGACGAAGGGCTGCCTGACTACCGCCTTCAGTCCATGGAGCAGGATGCTGACGATGAGGCAGCTGATGACACTGATGACACCAGCTCTGTCACCTCCTCTGCTAGCTCCACTGCCTCATCCCAGAGCGGCAGCGGCACCTGCCGCAAGAAGAGCATCCCCCTTTCCATCAAAAACTTGAAGCGGAAGCACAAGAAGAAGAAGACCAAGGTTTCACGAGAGTTTAAGCCAGGAGACAGGTGAGCTGGATTTCCACACCCACGTGTAGCTGCCAAAATCTCCCTTCCCCAAGTGCTCAGCTGTAAAGCACCACCTGAACTCGGGTGCAGGATGATGAGGAGTTTGAGCACCGCTTGGTAGTAACTGACAGCAGTTATCTTGTGGTGACTGTGCAGTGGCCTGTGTGGAATCAGCTTGGTCTTAGTCCAGCTTCTGATGAAACTGGGGCCATGTGACCTGACACTGATGCTATTCCATTTCAGCTGTGCCTCGGGGCATCGACAGCATATCTGTGCTGTGTTAGACTCTGTGTGCAGGGAAAGAGGTGAATAAAGATCACACAGCTTAAACATGACACTAATTGGTTACCTTACTGGCAGCTTCTGCGGAGAGGCTGAGGACAGACTGTGCTAGGACTGGACAGCTTATCCTAGAGAGCTGTCTCCAGAGCAGCACGGAGCTCTGAGCTGGCAGGTGGTGGTGCTGCCATGGTCTCTGTTATCCTCATCCTGCTCTGCAGAGATGTGCAATTTTTGCCAGCAGTATACTTCTTAATATTAGAATTTTTTAACGAGCAAATTGCACGCACCCCTTGAGAGCCTTGGAAGAGTTGGTTTCAGTAGCTTGGGAGAGGGAGCACTGCATGTATCTGCCTATTTCTAGGTAAAACTGGATCCCGGAGCTTTTGCCTTTAACTTAGGAATATTTAAACTGTTTTCATGGGATGGAAGGACATCTGAGAAGTGGTCTGCCTGTTTGCTGGCTTCCCTGGGCTACTTAGACGTGTACAGGTTCTGCATCAGCTGGTACAAGAGAACATGTGAGAATCCTCCCAGGAAAGTGACATTATCAGAGATTATCCAAGAGATCCAGTAGTTTGAGAATGTCATGAACTTCATTTGTATTTTTTGTAGATATTTAGCTTTGCTTGTATGCAAAGGGAGTGGTTCTTGCAGTCCTTGTGAGTTCTGGAGAAATTAGAGCAGTATCCAAGTGTGAGAAAAAATGGGAGTGTGTGATGGAGTTCCTGGGAACAGATTCTCGGTTAATTCTTCATGTCTCACTCCCCTGCTGAGTGTCTCTGTTTTACTGAAGGTTTTGCTGAGGAGAGCTTGGCTAGGGCACCTGGTGCCTCCCTGCACCATACAGGCAATGGGGAGAAGTCCCTGTGGCAGCCCCAAGAAATTCCAGTGCTGGATCAGGGCAGCTCCATACAAGGAGATGCAGAGACAACCATGACACAGAGTAAGGACATAGATGCTTTTCAGCACAGATTGAGAGCCCCCAGCTGATGCTGTGAAGGGTACATGTGGCAGCTGGGCACAGCTCAGTGTGAGGTGCCAGTGCTGTTGAATATTCCTCTGGGGTGCTGAGGCCATCAGAGATGTTCTGCCAGGCACTGCTGAGAAATGCTGAGTGCTTGGGCTGCCTGCACTTGGTCACCACATGTGATTGTGTCAGCTTCTGGGCAGTCTGGCTGCAGGGGCCAGATCAGCATGTGGCTTTGCCATCATTGAGTGACCTGCAGCAGCTCTCTATGCAGCACACAGACTGCTGGATATCTTTTAGTGACAGTTTACAGGGGTTTTTATTAACATCAAGTCTCGATTTTTGTTTGAAGCCACTGCTGTAGACAAGAGTGCCTCATTTCCTTGCACACCCTTTTCAGTCCCATCCTCAGCTGCACATGTCATGTGTCCCCCAGAAACAATCTTGTTGCATATCACACACACACTTGGCCTATTACAGAACCTTCTCTGATAATTCTGCTATTGAGTGCTGGCCCTACTAAAAACTTCATCTTGTTTCCACTTAAAAATACTTCTCTGACATTCATAAAAACAGGACTGGTAGCAAACAGCTGTATTTGCCTATTGTATCTTTCTGATCTAGTTCTGAAACCAGCATAAATCCAGCACATGTGTTATTCTGGAAGGCCTGACCAACAAAGTAAAGGGAAGATTTAAAGTCAGTGTGGGATTTGGTTTGTTCTGTGCTCTAGGAGAGATGAAATTATTGGAGGGCTTATTAGAGGAGTGTCCAGCTAGGCTGTCCTTCCTGCTCCAAGCACTTTGCCTCCTGAAGCATCTCTGTCAAGCCCCACAGCAGAGAACCAGCATGTGGTCCATTGTGTCATGTTTGGGTTTAATTTCTGAGCTGCAGAGACACACATGTGTTTGAACAGCTGGGAAGAACATTCTTCTCTTTTAAACAAAATCCTTTTGCTTTACCCACATTCAATGTGTTGCCTCTTTTCTTTTTGTTTTGTTATTTTTTTCTCTCTGGAAGGACTGTGACAATTTATCTTTCCAGTCATGTGTTCTTCTAATTTCAAAGACTCCTCAGAGCTGTCAGGCTGGAAGGTGCTCCAGTGGAGAAGATCTCCAGTTTCAAACTGTTTGAAGCTTCTGTCATGCTTCTGTCAGGGGCAGAAAGTGGGTGCTAGTAGATGTTAATTTGCCTCCCTAGGAGTAAAAGTGAACTCAGCAGGAGCTCTGTGGAAAGTCAGTCCTTGTTCAGCACTGTAACACCTGCAGAGGTTGAGAAGCCATCAAAACAAAGCCCGCTGTGTAGCTGTGTCCATGGGCTCTACATGGGGTTTCCTGACTTGCTTCCCAGCCTGCTGATCCATGTACCTGTGTGTTGCTGAGGTCCATCTTGATCCCTGATGTTTCCTTTAGTAACTCATTGCCTTTCTGTGCTGCCAGGGTTGCTGTGGAAGTGGTGACCACGATGACTTCAGCTGACGTGATGTGGCAGGATGGCACCGTGGAGACAAACATCCGCTCCAATGAGCTGATCCCTGTGCATCATCTGGACAACAACGAGTTCTGCCCTGGCGATTTTGTGGTGGACAAAAGAGGTATTGGGTGTCAGAACAAAAGTATCCTTCAGTTAGGATCCCCTAATTTGCTCTGTAGCTGTTAGTGCTCGCTTGAGGTGGGTACCTGACAGGATCAGCAATGATTCAGCTGACTTGGTGGGGATGGCAGCAGAGAACCATTATTTACGTACCAAAGTTGAACTGTGAAGACAGGAAGGATGTGGAAGGAATAAATACCAAAGAGCCAAACTAGGATTTTCAGTATTTCTGCAGAGTAGGGGTTGCCCACCTTGAAAGGGCCAACAGCTCTGAGCTCTGTCCCAGAGTGAGGGGAGAAACAATCAGCTTACTTCAGGCTGTTTTCTCTGTGTGGCTGATCTACCATGACCCTCAGTTTTCTTTCATGGAGAGTTTTGGGATCCAGAGGCAGCTTCTTGAATTCCTTTTCTTCACCAAACCAATTGGTGATGCCAGTGAGGGCCACAGGACAAGTTCAAGGAGACTTACAGCTTTTGGCTATGAAATATTGATGACACCATCTGGCTCTCAGCTCCTTTTCTAGCAAGGGTAGACTCTCAGCAGTGGGGACCAGAAGACACTTAGGCTGGGAAGCAGGAAAGCTGGCTTAACATAAATAGAGGCTGTTTTATATGGCCATTTCTGATGAGTAATAGTCTGACTGGTCTTCTGGGTTACATGTAGTCTGTGGAAACTAAAGTAACCCATCAGCTCCAGCTCTACCATTCTAGTTTGGCAACAGTTTTCACTGTGTAGGAAGAAGTGTTTTTCCTCATGCCATTCACAAGTGGAAGGCTTCAGCCATGAGAGCCCAGGAGCTGACAGCCTCAGCCACTGAACAAAATCTGTGCTCCTTTGCCTGATTTGTCTGTTTTCTTCCCTACCATTGTGACCAAAAGCTCAGAGCTCCCAGGATCCTGGGTTGTATGGAGTGGTGCAGTCTGGGGACCACATCGGCCGTACCTGTGTGGTGAAGTGGTTCAAGCTGAAACCCAGTGGAGATGATGTGGAGGTAAGTGCAGGAGCCAGTGCCTGCTCCAACCAGCTAAGAGAAAGCAGCCACAAAATAACACAAGCCTCACAGATAAACACAGATAAGCCTGGTTTTTGGATCTGCATTGATTGTGTGTCTTTGAGGAAGGGAACAGTGCTTATGGGCCTGGGAGACTTAGCTAGAAGTGATGTAACTTCATATTTGTAGATGCCTTTGAGGTAGCAAAGACCAGGCAGATAATTTACATACCATGGTATCATCAAGCTCTGGTATGGATTTTTTGGAAGATTTTTGCTGAAGTCTGAGCAGACAATTGATTTCTTGAGTTCACCATAAGAATTTTTCCTCCCCATGTCTTTGCATGGTCCGTAGAAAGAGGATCAATCCATTGCACATTGTTGTGCTTGCCTATGCCAGGTACTATTGCCCATAGTTACCCTAACGCCTTTTTATTGGGATTTGTAGCAATGCTGTATTTTCCAGAGTCTTGATAGACTGCAGTCTAGTTGGAGATGAGAGGGGGCCTCAACGTTGCTTTGTCTCAGCCTGCCAGACCACACTGTCATAACTGAGCAGGGCTCACATGCAGAAGCAGAACATGAGTCTGGCCTGGGGTTGTGCTCCATTTATTTCTCATAATTTGTGAGCTCCTAGCTCTCTTTCTTCAGGAGAAGTCAAAGGAAAGATGTTTCCCATTAAAGGTTTTTGTCATATACTTCCTGTTGCCTTGGATAATTTCAAAAGTAAACTCTCAACCCTTTGGGCCACAGTGAGCAGCTTTGAGAAATCTGGGTGTTCAGAAGGGAGTAAATAAAACACTGTGGTTGCATGTCTCCTCATCATAGTGACATGGACCCTGAGGTAGAAGTGAGGGCGAGCAGATGAGACAGAATATCTGCTTCCTTTCACTGTTGTGCCTTGATCCACGTGCTACTGGCTGACGCGACAAAGAGGGACAGCAGCAGCCCCTTGCAGGCTATTATTGGAGCAGCTGAAAAGGGACAAAATAAAACACACAGAGCGCTTTGGAGTGCTGAAGGTGTGTTCTGGGGCTCAGCGCAGCCTCCTGGGGCTGACGTGTCGCGCTGTGTCTCGGTGCAGCTGATCGGGGAGGAGGAGGATGTGAGCGTGTACGACATCGCCGATCACCCGGACTTTCGCTTCCGCACCACCGACATCGTCATCCGCATCGGCAACTCCGACGGAGCCGCCGCCAAGGAGGACGAGGTGAGTCCTGGCACGGTGCTGTGACCACGCTGCCACCAGGTATGGCTGGAGACACTAGGAAAAGTTGATAGGAGGGCTTGAGGCCCCACATGGGCATCCTGAACTCCCTAGGTTCCTGATTTTGTATTGGCGTCCCCCGCTGTCATGAGTAGCACGTCAGATCTCTGTCTGGTGGAGATGTAACCTTGAAATCCTTTGACCTTGATGACAGTCTGCAGCAAAGCAAGAGTGAAGCTGAAACAAGAACTGAACATATGCCTGAGGGCTTTTCATAAAACTCTTGCTCAGGATTTCAGAGTAGCTTGTAATAAAAGGATATTCTGTGGGCTCCTGAGCAACTGTGAAGGTGGATTTGTGATGAAACCAGTTTCACTTGGCAGCAGAAGATGGGTTCAGCTATGGCGACTGAGCTGTTCATGTTAATTTTGTTGAGCTGATTGAGCTCCCTGGGGGGAAGAAGGAACAATATATATTGTAGAGGAAACACCCCCAGAGAGACCTCAAGCTTTTGAGCCTCCTGCCCTAAAAAAGTATTAAAAGGTGTAGTGTGGCTCTTACAGCATGAAACACATGCCAGCCTGCTCAGCTGACCTAAATAACCTGCTGCAGGGCAAGGTGCTCCTTGCCTGCACACCCTGCACGACTGTGGCTTGTTTGTTCATGCCTGTGCTCTCTGGGGAGCCCCTGGTGCTGGGTGTGGGGGGGGCTGAGGACACCCCACTAGAGGGCACCCCCATTCCATGGAGGACCTAACCCTTGCTAGCACTGAAGGGTCACTGGTCCTGTCAAAGATCAGGATCTCCTGCCAGACCAGCCCACTTGCTCCTTGTGGAGAGGAGTTCTCCCCACCGCCATGGCAGAGTTGTGTGGTTTCTGTAGGTAGGATGCAGGTGTTGCTCTAGGTGGTTCTCCAGCTGAGGAATGTGTTTCTCAAATCCTTCCTGCTCTGTACTGAAATGCCTGGGGAAGAAAAGGAACTGACAAACTGCTCTTGTCTCCACAGCCTTCAGTCGGACAGGTGGCTCGTGTGGATGTCAGCAGTAAGGTGGAAGTGGTGTGGGCTGACAATTCCAAGACTATCATTCTGCCTCAGGTGAGGTCCTGTTCCAGTTCCCAATATCACTGTAATTCTTAGCTGAGTGACAAGACTTGGATTTAAATCCTGTGTGTGGAGAGATTCACTGGGTAAGGAACTCTTGCTCTGTTGATTGGTACAGTCCCATATAATAGAGTGGCTTCCCAATTCTGTTAGCACAGGAAAAGCCTTTTGTCAGGAGGTCTGGGCAAGTAGTTGGTCATAACTGCTCTCTAGTCTAGTGATTAGGGAAGCCTGGACAGGCTCTTTTAGTCATCACAAGTGCACTGCATGCTCCCAGCTCTGCCCAGAGCCCTGCTCTTGGCCTCCAGCACCTGGTGCTTTGCAGAGCTCAGGGATCATCAGTTCTGACTGGAGCCTGGGTTAGTGCATTGCCCAACCAGGGCACTGCTGCAAGACGATTGCATGTTCTGTCTCCCTTGTGAAATGCCACCATTGTGGGGTTTTTGGCTAAAGGAACTCCTCCAGAAGCTGGGCCAGAGCCACAGTTTGTCACCTTAGCTAACGTGGGGATCAGACTCAAATCTTATCCCAGGGCAGGGAGGGAAAAGATTGAGTGCAAGCTGAAAAATACAGATGCAGCAACACTGCTAATCCACTGCATTCCGCCGATTTGTCTGGGGCTCTTTTAAGGCTTTTGTTGTGCTGTCTTGTACTCTTACTTGCTACTCCCCAGTTTCATCCCTTGTCTTCTCTCCTTGTTGCCTGGAATGAAGGCAGACAGCCTAAAGATACAAGACAACCTACATCTGTAGAGTCCCATTCTGTCACTGACAGGGCAACCACTGCCTCCACTGCAGAGATGCCTTAGCAAGTACTAAGTACTTGAGCAAGATTCCTTTTTCAACCAAGCAGCTCTGCATTAATTACAGTAGAATAGTCAATGCCTGCACTATGGCAGTGGACTGGGGCGTACAAAGCAGGCTGCTGTCTCCCTTCCCCCTGTTGTCACATGTGCTTGGATCACAGGCACAATCAGAGGTCTGATGTGTGCTCCACAAAGGGCTGTTCTCACACTGCGGTGCCGGGGCTCTGCAGCAGCTCCTGCTGTGTCACGCCAGTCCCTTCGATTCTGCTCCTCTGCATAATTATGGGAGTTAGGGAAATGTCAGGAGCATGAATTATCAGTTGGTAAAACCATGATTTATCAATGCCTGACCATGTGCCCAGAGATGAGCTGTCTGGATGCTTTTTCACAGCTCTAAAAATAAAGATGGCATAACAGGCTAATTAACTTTCCAACTCAGATTTGGATTAGCTTTGAGGGCAGTGAGTTTTGATGGCTTTTCCTGCCTGCAGTCACTTGTGTTGAACCCAGCTAACCTCTGCTGGCTGCATGTCTCTGGATGGTACAGGACTGGCTGAACAGTGCTGGTTCAGTTGAAGGCTTTGACAAGATGACTGAGGGCCCCTGTGCTTTAGCCTCTGGGGTCATATCTTGCAAGATTAAGAGGATTCTTGGGCTGTCACTCAAGTGTCAGAAGCTTGTGGATAAAATGCTCCATCCTGTAATTGCAAACACAGCCCTGTAAAGGTGTTCTTGCTCCCCTGGTTCTGTGTTGGTGCTTAAAGCTGGAGAGGAGATCTGTAAACCTCTGCACAGTCTTCTCCTGAGATGTAGCATGTGCCAAAGCAAGTTGTAGGAGGCGAGGCTGGATGGAGTGGGGATGTGTTCAGCTTCCAGTAGTGAGAGGGAAGAGAACATTTTATGTAAGAGCTTATTCAGCAACTTGGGTGAGGCTCCATTGTCCCAGCTGAATTTTAAGCAGTAGCCACATATAACAGCTAAAGCAGCCTAGCAAGGCTCTGTTGGCAAGTATTGTGTGCCACAGGAAAGGAGAGCTGCTGTGGGAAATGTGTTCCTGGTTCCAGCATTGTCTCTGTGGAAGGACAGAGTGTGGAGGCAGCCAAACCAGGGCTCTGTGCCAACACAGTTGCTGGTGCAGAGGCAGGACCAGAAATACCAACTCCTCACATGATACTAAATACCTTCTGAGCTCTGTGTTCTGAAACCCTGGGGCATCCAGGTAGCTGTGGGGCACCTGCCAGGTGCTGGATCCCAGACACTGGGAGAACTGCAGCCCATCTAGAACTTGCCCTAGTTTTACCCTCAATGCCATAGTTGGAAAAGTGGAGGATGGGGCTGTGTGATTTCATTGTCTGTGCCAGTATAGATGGAATGGATTTAAACAGCCCAACCAATTCCAACTGGAAACTCCTTTTTCATGACTTACTTTTAAAAATGACTAAAACTGTGCTTCAGCCTAAGTCTTGTGTAACTCTGCTCTCCTCTCCTTTAGCACTTGTACAATATTGAATCAGAAATTGAGGAGTCAGACTATGATTCTGTTGACGGCAGCACCAGCGGGGCATCCTCCGAGTGGGAGGATGAAAGTGACAGCTGGGAGACAGATAATGGCCTCATGGAAGATGACCACCCAAAAATTGAGGACTTTGAGCCTGAGGAACCAGCAGCAGAGGAGGTGAAAAAAGTAGAAGAGCAAGTCCAGGGTGCTGTGGCTATGGCAGTTGCAGATCTCGCTACAGAGAGAGCTGGCAAGGATGGAGGCCCAAAGAGCTTCCGGGAACTAAAGGAGGCCATCAAGATCTTGGAAAGCCTGAAAAATATGACTGTGGAGCAGCTGCTGACTGGTTCTCCCACCTCCCCAACTGTGGAACTGGAAAAACCCACTCGGGAGAAGAAGTTCTTGGACGATATTAAAAAGCTGCAGGAAAACCTAAAGAAGACCTTGGATAATGTGGCTATTGCTGAGGAGGAAAAGATGGAAGCCATGGTAGAGACAGAGAAGAAGGAAGAAAAAGCAGAGGCACAGACACCAGTGAGGTCAGAGTGGCCCAGTGAGACACCAGTGCTCTGCCAGCAGAGTGGAGGGAAGCCTGGAGTCACCTTCACCAGTGCCAAGGGAGAAGTGTTCTCTGTGTTGGAGTATGCTCCGGGTGAGTGTGGGATACTCAGTCCTTCACTGCTATCCTGCAGTGTTTCTTTATCCAAAACCTTTGCCTCAGACCTTTTGGATTCTGTATCTTCTCTTCTTCTTAATTCTTTTCACAGCTCATTAACTGGAGAGGAGAAATTAAGCCAACTTCTGTAGCACAGTGTGTTCTTGTTCTGGGACTTAAGCATGGCTTTTAGATAGCATCTCTAGACACTCTTGCACCTTCCCAAGCCTCAGAAGTGTGCATCCCTCTTTCCCAGGGTGGTGACTAACATTGGAGAGCTGCAGACATCAGTTCTTTCCACTGCAGACATTTCCTTGCAAGTTGTGGGGTTTGTTCAGGCTTTTTTTCAGGGCTGAATCTGTTGAGAAGCAGAGCAAAAACAGCTGGTGTTCTTGTGCTGGGTGTCCTTGGTGAGTGAGTGTCCTTATTCACTGGCACCAATGTTAATGGCTGGAAATAAAAAAGAGCATCTGGCTGTGTGGAACATTGGTGGAACACTGGAACCCAAGGTGCTCATGAGCCAGCCAGGCCAGACCTGGGAGGGAAAGGTGGCCAAACTGTTGTGAAGCTGCAGTTGTGGGCAAGGGAAAGTGGGGAGCTGTGCTTAGGTTTGCCAGAGAAAGGGACAATGTCTGTGAGGTTGTCCCAGCTGTGGGACAAGGCTCCTAGCTGGACCACAGGGGACAGTGTTGTGTGGGACAAGAGATGCCAGGTTGTGGTTGCTGTACTGTGTGGGAAATAATCTCTCCTGCCTCCTGGCTCAGCACCAAAGCAAGTTAATTCCTCTCTTCCACATGATGCATATTACACATGGGTAGATTTGCCTTTATGAGGAACCTGTGGCAGTTTCCAAAGGCAGGCTGTTACTCTGTTGTCTCCCCTGTCCCACAGATTCCCATGCCTTCAAGAAAATGGAGTTCCAGCCTCCAGAAGCCAAGAAGTTCTTTAGCACCGTGCGGAAGGAGATGGCTCTGCTGGCCACCTCCCTGCCCGATGGCATCATGGTGAAAACCTTCGAGGATCGAATGGCAAGTGCCTGCTCTCAGATGCCTCTGTGGCAATGCTGGGCTCAGCATCCCAGTCTTTGGAATTCCCTGCTTAGCCCTAATCCTTTGCATTAGAGCTGCAGGAATGTGTGCAGCATGTGGCATAGGGCTGTAATTACCTAAAATGGCTGCTTTTGCTGCTTTTGCGTTCCCCGAGTCAGGGTGGCAGAAAAAGGAGCTGCTGATCGCAGGGAGCCTGTTCTGGGTGCTGAGTGGGAAGACAGATGGGCAGCCAGCAAGGGGCTGTGTCAGCAGGGAGTAAATTTGGGAATTTTTGCCCTGATCAAAGCCCAGTTTCAGATGCAAAGGTTCACTTTGCTCACAGGGTGCAACTTCTGGTGGGGGAAGGTGCCCTGAGATGTGTTGCTTGAGCTGACAATCGAAAAGGCCGAGTCAGTCACATCCCAGCTCTCCCTCTGTGTAAATACAGCTCTGCCAGTGTAAGAGGGTATTTCCCAGTGCCTGACCTCCTGCCTCTCCCCACAGGATCTCTTCTCAGCACTTATCAAAGGGCCCACACGCACACCCTATGAAGATGGCCTCTTCCTCTTCGACATTCAGCTCCCCAACATCTACCCCGCTGTCCCGCCTCTCTTCCGCTACCTCTCCCAGTGCAGTGGGAGACTGAATCCCAACCTGTACGACAATGGCAAAGTGTGTGTCAGCCTCCTGGGGACTTGGATAGGCAAGGTAATGCCATCATCCACCTGCCTCTGGGGAGCAGGGGTTTGTGCTGGGCTGCTTTTGGAACCAGTCACTCCTGCCAGACCTGGGTGACTTCTGCTCTTGGGTGGTGCTTGAGCTGGGGTGGCTTGGACTTTTTGGGCTCTGGTTTTGGTGTCTGGAACAGGTAACTGGTGTAGTTTGGCTTTTTCTGAGTCTGTATTTGGCTCAAATGTCTCTCCTCAATGAGAATTCTGTTGTCAGAGCAGCCACAGCAGAGATGCCAATACCAGCATGGGGTGTGCCTGTGGGTTAGGGCTCTGTCTTCCACACTGTGGACAAATCATGTAGTGTGGTTCAAAGTCCAGCTGGAGACTTGGAATAAGCAGAGCCATGGAAACACATTTTGAGCAGGACAGGGCAGCTGGGGAGGGGTTGGAACTGATGGCTGGTGTGTAAGGTTACAGAGTTCCAGGCAGAACTGGCCTGAGAGGGTGTGGTGCTGGTAAAAAAATAACGGAGAGATGTGTTGTTGGGATGGGACAGCAGCACCTCACGTGCTCCTGGAGTCAGTTCCTTGTTCCTGCTGTGAGCCACAGGACATGAGCAACAGGAATGCAGAGCAACTGAGGCCTCACTTCATCTGACCATAGTCACAGAGCAAACTGATGGTGCTTCAGCCCTTTAACATATTTGTGTGTGCATTTCAGGGGACAGAAAGGTGGACCAGTAAATCCAGTCTCCTTCAAGTACTCATCTCCATCCAAGGTAAATGCTCCTGCCAAGCCTGTGGGGCAGGAAGAGGGAGGAAGGAATGTTGGCTTATGGGGGGCACACAATTGGGATCTGCCACCCCAGTTGGGTTAGTGCAGACTTTGTTCTCACCTTGCTGGACAAAGCAGTGTCCTTATCTCTCTGCTTGAGCAGTGGAAGCAAGTGCCAGCTTTACCCATATCCACAGTTCTGGCTGCATCCCAGGGCTCTGACACAATGCTTCCCCATCTTCTCACTGCAGCAGCCAAGCACAGAGTTGTGTGCTTGTTACTCTGAGCAGACTGAAGTGAACCACCGTGTCCTCAGCCTGTTACCAAAGTTAGTTGAAGTTGCTAAACTGGGCCTCGTTTGCAGGACTTTTTTTTATCCCCACTGAGTCACCCACCCGTCCTACCTGGGGCGTGTTTTGCACATGATGCTGGTGTTTATGCTCCTACCAAAGCAGAGAATAATCAGGGGTGTGCCTAGACGAGCCCCAGGGCTTCCTGCCATGGGGCTTTGCTCTGCCCTATCCAGTTTGGGAGCAGACAGACTAAATCACAACTTCCTCATGGGCAACTTTCTGTGCAGGGAGCTCAGGCATGTGATGAGAAAGCTTTGACACAGAGCAAGGGTTCCTGCTGACTGGAGGCAACTCCTGCTCCTCTGAACTCCCACAGTCCACCTGTATCCTCCTGCGGGGGAGGGACACCACAATAAAAAGCCTTTTCTTGTTTCCAAAGCCAAGGATCCAAATTTAGATAATGAAATGCTAAATGTTTTACCTGAGCAACTTGGTGTTAGGGGAAAATCTTCTCTCCTGCTGCCTGGGTTTTGAGAGAGTCATGATCTCCCCAGCTCTAATGCAACTTGTGGCAGGTTGCCAGCAGCCTGGCAGTGCTGGTGCTGTTGTTACATACCTGTAATTTCATTAGACCAGAAAAGTAAGCAGGAAAAATCTTGGTAAAGGTGACTTGTCACAGTCTTCTGTGTCTCATAACTGCACTGTCTGATGGGACTCTGCTGGATGGAGCAGAACCTGGCCAGCTCAAAGCCTATTGCTGCAGTCTGGCCTTTGTTCTGATTAAGAGGGGGAGGGGAAAAAAAGCTTTTGTTGTGTTTGTGGGGTTTTCTGCAGGAGGGAAGTGAAAGGAGCCGTGTAACCTCTCCCTTCCTGCCCTTTTGACCTCTTCTGCTGTTGTATGTCCTCTGCATTGTGCTGGCAGAGGGCTGTTCTTGCCAGCCAAGGAACGTGGGTGCCACTCCCTGCAGAGTCTGAGGTCCCCACCACGTCACACCATGCTTCCCTTGCAGCACCAGTCCTTGGCGTCCTGCAGGTTCTGGGGGTTCAGCCTGGCCTGTGCTTCACCCTCCATCTTGACCCTTTTGGCAGGAGCAGGCTGCCAGGGGATGGCAGTTCCTGGGGTTCCTGCCTTAACCCCCTGGGTGTCCCGTTCTCCCCGGCAGGTCTGATCCTGGTGAACGAGCCCTACTACAACGAGGCAGGCTTCGACAGCGACCGGGGGCTGCAGGAGGGCTACGAGAACAGCCGCTGCTACAACGAGATGACGCTGATCCGCGTGGTGCAGTCCATGATGCAGCTGCTGCGCCGGCCCGTCGAGGTCTTCGAGCACGAGATCCGGGAGCATTTCCGCTGCCACGGCTGGCGCCTGGTGTCCCGCATCGAGTCCTGGCTGGAGACCAACGAGCTGGTGGAGCGCAGCCACGAACAGGCCAACGGGGCGGATTCCGCCTCCCTCCCGTGCGGCAGCCTGGCCGAGAGCCCCGGGGACACGGCGGGGGCGCTGGCAGAGTGCAGCTCGGAGCAGGGGGTGGCCGCCGAACTGTCCGACTCGGCGCTGGACGGGAGGGAGGAGCCGGACGAGTCGGAGTTCCCGAGCGCGGCGCCCGACGCCGGCGACCTCCAACAGTACTCGGACTCGGAGAGCACAGGCCAAGCCAGGGGGGACCTGGCCAGAGACCGAACGGACGAGGGGAAGGCTGCCCAGGACTCTGCCTCGCAGCCCAGCGTGAAACCAAAGAAAAGGAGAAAGAGCTACAGGAGTTTCCTGCCGGAGAAGAGCGGTTACCCTGATATTGGATTTCCCCTCTTCCCTTTGTCCAAGGGGTTCATTAAAAGCATCCGCGGTGTCTTGCAGCAGTACCGGGCTGCCTTAGCAGGGGCCAACATCCCAGAGTGGACAGAGGACAAATAAACCATCAGGTTAGGGACAGGCAGGTGCAGGGGAGAAGGGAAAGCAGCAGAAAGTAAATTGGCAAATGCTGTTACCAATCAACTGGCTTCTCCTTCCAGCTTTTCTTCCTCAGCTTGGTTTGTTCCAAAGAAGGTGGTAGGCCTGATTGCTCCTCTGAGGAAAGGTTGTTTAAGCATGAGTAACTCTTTGCCCCCAACCCCTCTTTCTTCCCCCTGTCCCATGTACGTGCTCTTCTTGCAAGTTTGACCCTGCAATGGTAAGATTTGAGACCTGCACAGAAGCAGTCTTGCAGCCACGTTCCCTCTGCACTTTCATCTTGGGGCACCTTTCCACACAAGGACTCTTCTTACCCAGCGCTACACCCAGCAGTTTGTTCTGGTGGGGTTCCAGCCAGGAGAAGGGATTGCTGTAGTTTCTGGAAATGAAGGGCAATGCCCTCCCAGTCTTTTATTTTTCTCAGCATTCCCACGGGTTCTATGAAGTCTACCCCAGCTTATCTGTACTTAGACATTGGATTGTGTTTGCATTGGAGTTGTCTACACCATACGGAGTTGCTCTAGTCTTAGTTGTTCACCCATAGCTACAAGGTTCTTCCAGTCAGGATTGGTAGGCAGGGCCAGAGCTCTGCACTGGCACTTGTGCTACCCTGGGAGTGCTGCAGTCTTTCCATCCAGTTCTGCAACTTCCAGGTCAGTCTCCTGGAGGCAAGTCTAGCCATCCCCACTTCTTTTTCTCCAGAGTGAGGCAAACTTCCCTTTCCCCACCATGCATGCCTGTCTTCTAGAAATACATGGGATTCAGGGTTCTGCCCTCGTTACTTGCTTAGGTATCTGTGTCTTTTGTTCCCAGCCGTCCCGGCTGTCACACAGCACTACACCCACCCTGGATCCCAGCCTCACCCGGGCAGGCAGCAGCAAGTGATCCTGGGCCCTGTTGTAGATCTGGATCAACCTGGCGTGGCTGCTGCTCCCTCATCCAGCTGTACACGGGTGTTCAGGAGCCGTGGGAGCCAGGGTCACCCCAGGGAAGCCGTGTCATGGTGAGGCCCTGTTGTGGCAGCACCAGCTTGTTCCTGTGCTGCTACAGCAGTGCTGTTTTGGGCTGTTACCAGCTCCTTCCCTTGCCATCTGTTTCCCATGGTGGCCTGGCTGTGGCCAGCAGCGCTGTGGGCACAGCACTTCCCATCCCTAATCCCAACCACGGTGCTGCTGGATGCTCTGGGAAACACCTGGCGAGGGCAGCCTTTGTTTCACAGCCTGAGCTGGTGACTATGAGCACTTTGAAGCAGTGACTTGCCAGAGTCCCCTGGTCAAGTCCCCTTCCTGAGGGGTCCTCTGCTCCTGTCTGCACACACCTTCCCTTGGAGCTGGGCAGTCACACTCCAGCCCTGCTGCCTTTGCTCAGTGCTCAGGCACTGGAGAGGCACTCACGTAGCATCCATGGGGAGCACAGTCTGTCAGGGAGAGTCCTTCCAGCTGCACAGGGAGGAGTGGTGCCAGGCTTCCTGGGGAGGAGTTGGGCTGAGCAGATGGCTCTGCCAGAGGTAAGGATGGAGCCCAAGCTCTCCTTTGCTCTTGCTCTAGCTCAGTATGGCTGCAGTTAGAAATGGAGAATCCCAGCACGTTGGTGCAGTGCTTTTTGCTCCCAGAAACACCAAGGGCTGCACCCACCAGCCCAAATCCACCTCCCCCCACAGCTCCCTGTGCTTTCCCACTGCCCCAATGATGCTCCTCAGCCAGGGGCTGGCTGCACAAAGCCCTTCTCATGTCCCCATCCACCACTGGCGTTTCGGAAGACACGTCCTTCTCCCAGTGCTCCCGAGGATGCAGGGCTTGGCTGTGCTGAAGGCCTGGGCTGCAGAGCTCTGCAGACACTGCTCTGTGGGTGGATCATCTGTGCAGCAGCTCCGGCCCTGCTCCAGGAGCCCTCCCTGCCTGGCAGGTGGGAAGTGGAGCAGAAGCCGATTTGGGGTTCCGAGAGGCGGGCGGGGCAGGGCGAGCTGGAGCTGTAACCATGGCCACGTTCGGGGTGAATGGATCCCTTTGAGCCGAGCACGGAGGGGGCTGGGGGCAAGGGGTGAGGCCACTGCTCCAGGGGAGGGGAAGAGCAGGCGGAGAGGCCGATTCCAGGCACAGCCACGGTCAGTGATCCAGACACTGACACCTCTGTCCCCAGAGCCGGGCTGTGGCTGCCCCTAGACCCGCAGGACCAGGGATGGAGGGAAGGAGAAACCCAGTGGGGATGGAGGAGCTGTAGGATTCCCCTTTTCTCCTTTACTCTGCAGCTCTCATCTCACAGGGCAGGGGTCGGGCAGTACACCACGTCCTCCCTTTTGCCCAAAAAGTCTCTGATCCTACGCAAGAGCTTTTGCACAGGCTGGGCTCTCTTCGAGGAGGTGGGTGTTGACCTTCTGGAAGGGGACACTGCTCACCCCGGCACCACTCGCTCTCTGCAGCTGTCCCAAACCCAAGCGTGCACAGAGGTTTACAAATTTTCTAAAGCTTTTGATAATGTGAAGCTCCTGGGTGATGAGGTTGGTGGTGAGCACACTGCAGCTATGTAATTTTTTGTGTATGTATGTAATATTTAAGGGTAACAAAATTTAAAAGGCTAAAACCTTAAAAAAAAAAAATTTAAAAACACACAAAAAAAGCCAAAGCATGATGCATATTGTTAGCCTTAAAACTGGCTACACGACTGTGTGATGTACAAATGAGAGCAGCCTGTAACTGTTTTAAGTGCTGGGGAGGGGGAAGAAGCATTACAAAATCAGTTTGTAGCCTTGATTCTGTACAGTATTTAATGAATTAAAAAAAAAACAAACCTGACTATTGAGGCCATGCTTAGAGGTGTGTCGTTCACGTGCAGATGTGGATGCTTGGTTGCTTATGATATATGTATAAAGTGCTGTGTGACCATTAAAACTTTTTTTACCTGCAGATTTTTTTTTTTTTTTTTTTGGTTTGGCTAACCAAGGTGTAATAAAGGAGGGAAGATGACTTGCCATTAAATTTTTGCCTCTGTGAGTAATTCTGTGAGTTGTCTCTTTCTTTCCCCCACCGCCCCCTGCCATGCTTCTGGCGCTTGCCCCTCTCCAGCCACCTCCCTGTGCCAGCCTCGGGCTGGACTGGGTCCCACTGGCTGAAGCCGAGTCCGGAGGGATCCAGGCAGGTCTGGCAGGGAGGGGCTGCCCCTGGGGCCGTCTATAAACTGTTCCCCGAGACCCTGATGTACAGAGGGCATCTGTCAGGCTGGGGGTTTTTGTTTTCTGTGCTCCTTGCTGGCGCCTGGTGCTCCCGGGTGGCTCAGCGTGTGCCGCTTTCGGCAGCCGCGGTGATCACGGTCAGACTCGGGCAAAAAACCCTTTCGCAGCCCCCCACAACCCTACTGGGCCCCTGGGAGCTGTGCCCTGCCCTGCCCGGCCCCTCAGCACACAGGTAAGTGTGTGATGGATGAGGCTGGACACAGCCGTGTCTGAGCCGCTGGGAGCCCCGCACCCGCCGGGCGCTGCAGGAATCTGGAGCAGTCCTGTGGAGTCGGGAGTCCTGACTTACATTTTGTCCCCCTGGGGGCCCTCCCTGGTCCCCCTCAGCCTGCAGGAGCAGCTCGAGGTGCCGGTGCACGGCGCGGGCAGTGTCTCGGTGTGCCGGGACTCGCGGCCGCGCTGGAGCCGTTCGCAGCATCCTCTGGCCCGGTCCCGGGGGCTCCCCGAGCGGAGCCCGTCACTGCCGGCCGACAGCTTCGGGAAGCAGATGGGTGATGGCAGAGCTGTGCAGCGAAACCCGGCAAATGGAGGGCAAGGGCGATCCCGGCCAACCTGCTGCTGAGAGCCGCACGGGATCCCTGCGGGCTCCTCCCGGGAGCCTTTCAGGCGCCGTGAGTCTGAACGGCTCCGCTCTGCTGATCCCTGTCCCTTGGCAGAGACGGCGAGAGCTCTGAGCGCATCCCCTGCCATGGGCTCTCCCTCCAGCAGCTCAGCAGGGTTAGAGAGTTATTGCTCGGCCTGTTTTTACACCTGGCCCCTTGCCACGGGGGAAATAACTTTATTGTGGGAGGTGGTTCCCAGCTGCTGCCTGCCCTGCTGGCTCAGGAACAGGGCTCCTCTCCATCGGCAAGCGAGGCCATGGGGGGAGGACAATCGTGCTCTTCTTTCCCGGGTCTGCCATCCTAATTGCATAGTTTGCAGTTGAATAAATGCAAACAGCCACCACTGTTTACTCTTCTGCTTTGTACTTGAGCGCTGAAAATGAGGTTTAATTACTGCAATTTTACACCAAAGAGGCTGAGTAATCCCCCCCAGGCAAGCCCCAGGGCAGAAACCTGTAGCAGGGCTCCAGCTGGCCCCGTGCAGCCCGAAAAAAGGGATGCAAGAGCCCCCCAAAGGGCCCCTGCTGCAGGCAGAAAGCCAAACCCCTCAGCTTCTACCACCCCTCCTTGAACCTCTTCCATGAGCCCTTCCCTGCTCTCACTCAGAGGCACCGGACTTTCCCCAGGATGTCCCCAAAGTGTCACTGCAGGCTTGAGCTCCCTGGACACGATCAGCCCCCAGCGTGAGGCTGAGCAGGGAGGCATCGCTGCACCCCAAAAATGGAGGTGGGTGGTGGCAGCAATGCTCCGTGTCCTGCATCCTCAGCATCTCCCTGGGAGCATCTCCGGGGCCCCTTGTTCAGTGCTGCTCCTGGCCCCGGGATGTCAGAGAGCAGAGGGCTGCGGTGCTGAGCTAAACCTGTCTGTGTAGCCAGGCTGTGGGTGAGCCCAGCCCCTGACAGCAGCCATGAGCTCGGATTCAAAACCCGGGAAGGATTTTTTTTTTTTTTTTTTTTTTTTTTTTTTTTTTTTTTTAGAGTTTATTATTTTTTTNTTTTTTTGCAAACGCTAGATATTTATTTTGAATTTCTCACAAGAATAAACTCCGCTTCTACAGGAAGCTTTGGGTAGAAACATTCTTTAAAAAAAGTCGGTTTATTGTATTAGATCTATTGGTCCTGACCCTCCCTGGGGGTGGCACTGGCTCCGCGGCGGGGACACAGCAATGCCACCGTGTGCGTCCGAGCCGGGGAGGGGACGGGGCTGTGCCGGCGCAGCCGCCTGGGGGCCGGGACCTCGTACCAGGGTAAAACAAAAACACGCTGGCATCTCGCCGGCACCGAGTACCTGATGGGGCTTGTGGCTCATTTTTGGAACAGCACTGGTGGCTGTCCCAAGGAGGTGGAGGGAGGGTAAAGCTAAGCGTGGGGACAAGCGAGGGGATGAGCCCCACGCCCCCCCCAAGACCTATTGCTATGGAAGGAGGGGTTCCTGAGTGGGAGGAAGGCTCTGCCACCCTCGCGCCGGGCCGTGCCGGCAGCTCAGCGCTGCAGGGAAGGCGAACGGGGAGCTCAGGAGCCGCTGAGGACGCGGCAGAGGCGGGCGTGGACCTGGCCCTGCACGGGCTCGCAGGCCAGCGCCTCCCCATCCACTGTCATGATGCCCGCGGCCACCCGCGGCTCCAGGCGGAAGGCCCGGACAGGGACGTAGCACAGGTGGGGACAGTTCAAGTCCAGGTGGGTCCCCCTGGACATGGCCAGGAAGAGCTTCAGCAGCGTCACGCGGCTGATGCCGGCCTTCATGTAGAAGAGGTGGATGCAGCCGTCGTGCAGCCGGGCCGCCGGTGCCATCAGCAGATTTGTGCCCAGATGGGACTGGTAGATGGCATAGACCAGGACAAACTCCTCCTCGGGGACCACGGTCCAGTGCGCCGGCACGGGCTGGCCCAGCGGCGCCAGCAGCGAGTCGGGGGGCAGGGAGCCGGGCGCTCCCGTCCCCGCCGGCTGCGGGATGTGGCCGTTGGTGACGGGCCCGTGCGGGTCCCGGGCTGCCGGGGAGCTGCCCTGCTCCGCGGCCACGGGCAGGTAGGACAGGCGGCCCTGGTACACCCTGAGCTTGGCCAGGCACTGCAGGGTGCCCAGGGTGAAGCGGGCGCTGCCCAGCCAGCGGTACTTCTCGCTGTCGATGTCCACGTCCGAGATGAAGCCCCAGCCGAAGCCCAGGAAGGAGAAGAAGCGCTTGCCCGAGGCCGTGCTCAGCGACACCAGGTCCATCTGCGTGTACAGCCCCTTGCACAGGATGAAGGTGCAGTTCGTCAGCAGCTTTTTCTTGGCGACGTGGTCGTAGCTGTGAGGGATGGAGAGGGTGAGTTTGGAGCTCAGGGCCCCTCCTGCTGCCCCAGCAGCCACCTGCAGACCTCACCGCTGTGTCCTGGTTGGGACGTACATGTCCCAGCTGGGTGGCAGGGTCCCTCAGGAACAGCTGCTGGGAGCAGTTTTGCTGGGGATGGGAGGGATAAACCAGTTCCTGAAAGAGGGAACTGAGTCAGGGCAATCCTGGGGCCCCACGCCGTGGGATTGGCTGTGCCTGGGGTGGGTCCTTTCGGGTTAAAGCTTTGGCAGTCTCTGAGCCCAGAGAAGGGGAGTGGGGGGCAATCCCTTGCTCACGGCTGGGGCTGTGCTGGGGCTGTGCTGCACCAGCCTGTGGGGAGTGAGGGCCCTGCCAGGCACCCCTGGGCATCCCAGCACCCTTCCCCACACAGCCTTTCTCCTCCCTCATCCCCACCTGGTTCCAGTGCAGCCCTGCAGGGGGGCAGTGGGTGCCCCATGGGCTGGGACTCACCCTGCGTAGTAGTTGATAGAGGCAGCCAGGGCATTCCCAGAGCCCCCTGGCAGGATGCACAGCGGCTTCTTCATGGCCTCCTTCCAGTCTGGGCGCTCCATCAGCCCATTCACCACCTGTAGGGATGAAGGGGCCTGTGGTACTCAAGGAACCCAGCAGCCCCTGCCCAGCCTGGGGGGAGCAGAGCCCACGGTGCTCCTGCCCAGGGCAGGACAGAGGTGATGGCTGCTTTGCTCCAAGCTTGGTGCCATCTCTCCTTTGCCATTCTCTGCCTGACTTTGTGACTCTCTCTGCCCAGCCCCGAGGTGCCCCTCACCTCGAAGAGCAGCCCGTCCCCAGACATGACCACCAGGGTGTCCCACTGCGACAGGTCCTCATCTCGCACCTTCTCATGAGCATGGTGGGGTCTTTCTGTTGGGGAGAGACATTTGGAGCATCACCCTCCATCCCTCTGCCCTTCCTGCTGCCACCCCCAGACAGTGACCCCAACCCCAGATGGTGACCCCAGCCAGGGATGCAGGAGGCAAGGCAGTCACTCCTCAAGTGCAACATCCTGCAGGACCCAGAGCTCTGCTGATGCAGAGAGTCAGAGGCCCTTAGAGGAACCTGTCCCCGCATGGCAGAGCCCAGGTAGGATCCCAGGGAAGGGAGAAGGAGGAGGAGGAGCTGCTCATGGACTCACCAGTGACGAAGACAGTGGTGGCAATGTCTGCCTCGGCCAGCATGGGCTGCACCACTGCCTGGAAGTCATCAAGGGCCCGGCCGGAGCCGCTCTGGGGGTTCAGCAGCACCAGGGCGTGGCAGGGCCGGGGCAGCACCCCATAGCTGTCACCTGCAGGGGGACAGGGGGCTCAGGGTGCTGTGTCGTGGCCCTGCCCTGGGAGGGCTCTGCCAGCCAGGGCAGCATTTGCCAAAACCGAAAGGGGAAGGGGAACTGGCCCTGCCCCATCCTCAGGAGCTCCCTGGGCTGCATTCCTACCCAGAGGCAGCAGGGCAGAGCAGGGATGGAGGGTCCCTGCTGGAAATGCTGGGGAGGTGGCAGAGGCAGGACACAGGGGCCTGCAGGATCTCATCTGAGCTCCCCCACAATCAGCAGAGATGTTCACACCCAGGATGGAGCCCTGCAGCACTCCAGCCAAACCAGAGTGGGGGGATGAGAACTCCAGGTCCCAATTCCCCGCATCCACCCAGATGGAGCAGGGCCAGGACAGACAGTTGTGCTGGCAGACGGACGCTCCCGCTTCCCCCGCTCCCCACGGGGCTCAGGTTTCGCCTTCCAGGGCCTCTGCCGGGCTGTAATTACAAGCCTGGCAGGGGTCCCATCCCCCTGCCTCCCCAGTTGCTTCCAGCCTCTCCTTCCCCAAGGCCAGTGGTCCCCATGCAGGGGGACAGGGGGAGGCCACTGACCTTCCCTGTGAGGGAGGCAGGGGGAGGAGGAGAAGGGCAGGAACCCCGGGTGCTGCTGAGCACCCCAAGCCCTGAAGTGAGGAAGGACAGCGGCCTCAGGCTCCCTCAGCATCTCTGGAGATCCCTGGCTCTGCAGGGAGGAGCCAGTTTTGGGGTTGTTGGGGATGTCCCCACCAGCTCTGTGCCCCCTGAGCTGTACCTGGGCCCAAGGGGGTGTGGGTGCCCGCCCCCAGCACATGGGCCCAGTGCAAGGCTGCAGCTGCTGACTCAGCAGGAAGAGCTGCTGAGTCAGGACAGCAGAGGCCTTTCCCAGCACTGTCCTGGCCCAGGAATCCCCTCTCAGCCCCCTGGCACTGGGGGTGCCTCCACGTCATCTGCACACCTGCAGTGATTTGAGCTGTTTGGACTCATGAGCTGGGGCTCTACAGCCAAGCCCCTCCTGCCACCCACAAGTGGGGACAGTGGTGGGGAGAGGTGAACATGAGGCCATGGAGGACACCACATGTGTCACCTCCCCTGGGTGACATCCAGCATCATCCAGTCATGGCCTGAGCTCCACAAGCTGCTCGGAGGCAGGTGGGACTGGAGCATCCCATCTCCATGCCTGTCCCATCCCTGGGAGCACACAGAGCTCTGCTGACTTCATCACCACCAGGATTATTTCCTGGCCCCACGGATGGACCCAGTGGTGCTGTCACCCTACAGGACACCTCCTTGTCCCCTTGCCAGCAGCTTGGAACCTGCCACCAAGGCCACAACAGAGATCTGCCTGTGAGAGCCCCAGGGCTGAGCCTGGCTCTGGGGGCTGACTGCATCCTGGCTCTGGGGGCTGACTGCATCCTGGCTCTGGGGGCTGACTGCATCCTGGCTCTGGGGGCTGACTGCATCCTGGCTCTGGGGGCTGACTGCATCCTGGCTCTGGGGGCTGACTGCATCCTGGCTCTGGGGGCTGACTGCATCCTGGCTCTGGGGGCTGACTGCATCCTGGCTCTCCCCACTGCTGCCCAGGGCCAGTGGCTCCCTCTCCACCACCCTCCCCAGCCCCTTATCAGTGGGTTCCAGACACAGGGGCCAGCTGCCCTTGCGGAAAGCAGTGAAGCACCCAGAGCAGAGGCCACTCCAGCTTGGGTCAGGGATAACAAAAACAAACCCTAGGTCTGGGCTGACCCTGCTCCAAGCCCTTCAGAGCTTCCCTGGTCCCCATAGGCACTAAATTTCCTGCAAGCAAATGCAGAAAAGTGCCCACACAGGGCTTGAGCCCAAGCCCCAGCTGCTTTCTCTCTGGGGGGCTTTTCTCTCTCTTTCCTCCCTCAAGCCCTGGATATTTAAAAGCAAAAACCAAAGGCACTTCAAAGCCTAAATGCAGTTTTTAACCCTGCAGTGTTAACCAGCCACATCATTTCTCACACACACATGGAACTGCAGCTGAATCTTGCCTAAAAATCCTGCCCAGGCCTGTGGGTGCTTCTCTGTGGCCTCCTCTGGGCAGTGGGGAAAGGCCCTGTGGATCAGCTCCATGGCTGGAGGGGGAAAACAAACCCTGCTCAGGGCACAGAGGGATGCCAGGACTCCCTCCCAAGGGACAGATTGCTGGTACCAGGCAGTGAGTAGTGACAGCAGTGATCCCAGTGTGGGGCTGGTGACAACAGCAGCACCAGGCTCAGCCCTGTGGTGGAACTGGAGGGTGCTGGATCAGAGCTGGAGCCCAGCAATGGTGATGCACAGGGAGACAATTTCAGCAGCATCCTGACCCATCCAACCCTTCCTGTTGCACAACACAGGCCAGTCCCTGGCATCCCAGCAAGATTCCACTTCCCAGCACAGTGTGGTCGCTTTCAGCCTCAAATGCTGAGTAGAGCAGAATCTGAGTCAGCAGGAGGAAGGGGCTCCAGCTGCTGCCACAAGCTCTGCTCCCCTCCCTCTGCCCACATCCTCCCATGTGATGTGTCCTGGCTGTGCTCAGGCCAGGACCACACTGCCACAGCTCCGCTGTCTGCAGCCCAAACCTCTCCACTGCATCCCTGCATCCTTCTGGAAACTCTCTGGGCACACAGAGCAAGCATGTCTGGCAGAATAAGGCTGGGGCTGAGCTTCCTGGGGCTGGATTTCCCTTTTGGGACACAAGCCTGGGAGAAGCTTGTTCCCTCCTGGATAGTTGCAGTTTGGGACACGCTGCAGGCAGCCCCAGCTTTGGGGTTATCAGCTGCTGAGGGACTTTCTGTTTATCCCTTGGGGTGAAACGAGGAGGGGGAATCATCCCTTCATCCCTGCTGCAGCATTCCTCAGGGCTTTTATCCCAGAGGATGCTGGAGCTGCGACAGCACCAAGATGGGATCACTGGTGGCTCCCAGGTCCCCTCCCCATGGGGACAGGGTGACAGGACTCTCTGCACGGACTCACCTGCAGCTTCCCAGCAGGGCCTTATCAGTCCTGCACAGGCCCCTCTGCCGGCACGTGCGGGCATAGGGCGTGGACGAGGGGCATTTTTAGCTCTGTCCCAAACTGAGGGAGGAGGATTGCAAATCCTGATGGCCCTCAGCGAGGAAAGTGACTGCAAAATTCTAAATTCTGGACTGCCTTCTCCCATCCTCCTTCCCCCCCCAGCTCCCCCTGAGGGCCCTGCGTGCAAGGAGCTGCTCCTGCCCCGGCACCCTCGCACCGCCTGCTCACAGGACAAGGGTTGGAAAGCGCTTGGAGACTTCCAGTTGCAGAGTTCAGGCTGGAAATAGAGTTGGGAAACTGGTTCTGCCCTCACCCCATTCCACTGTAATTTTTTTTTT
>VWYO01014958.1:137658-175821 GCA_013400275.1 Rhadina sibilatrix
CAGCTTACCCGCACCTTCTCCAGCCAAGGGAGCCCCACTCCGCCTTGCTACCTCCCCTCGTTTTGGGGTCATCTCTCCCCTGTTGCATGAGGGACCACTGAGTGGGCGTGGGGTGGGGTTACCCGTTGCCTGTCTAGCTCTCTACTCACCAAGGCAACTGCTGCTCCATTTTATTTTAATAACCATAATTACCACCCTCCCTTTCGTACTTAGCTGCAGGAATGGACCAGCAAGCCCGTAGGTAGCGGAAGGATCCCCACCCTCCTCTTCCCCCTCCTCCTCCCCACCCCTTAAGGGGCGGTGATCGCGGCAGAGAGGAAAGAAAAGGATGCCACGGAAGCTGTTGTTGCCTTATAAATCTGTTTTTCCTCACTTTCGAGCACCGCGGGGGTTGCATGACTCTTTGGCGATGAACGCGGCCAGAAGTGGCTACCGGGTCTTCTCGGCCAACTCCACCGCAGCCTCCACCGAGCTGGCGAAGAAGATCACGGAGTAAGTTGCCTTCTCTTTCAAGTTTCTTTCTCCCCCATCGCTCCCCGGCGCAGGTAGAAACCCTCCCGAGCGGCTGGAGAAGCTTCTGGCATCTCCCCGCCTTCCCAAGGCGTCTGCCGCGAACACCTTTGTGGAGATTTTGGAGATTTTGCACTGGGAATCTTCACCAGCTCTGCCTGACCCAGCGTTGGGAATGGACCCGCCGCTCTCTCCCTTTGACGTCCATTTCACTGCTGAGAAGGCTGGGCTGCAGCAAAAGCTGTTATTTCTGGGGAGGAAGGAGGTGAAACTTGGCTGGACAAACCTCAGAAAAGCGGTTTTAGCAGGTTTGGGAGATGCTCAAAACTTTCTCCGGCTCCTGACCTTGTTTTCCCAAAAGCTTGGGTGCCTGGGGCAAGGGGAGTGTCCATGAGCGCCTCGGCACAGCACCTTGCACTGACCAGAGTGGATTTTGGGGAGCTGGGAGAGTCGGGCAGCCTGTGCTGCTTGGTTTAGGGTAAAGGTCTGCCCCATTTTCTTCAGCCCATCAATTTAGGCAGAGCTTGACCTTGTCTTGTCTCGGACGGATGCACTGGGTCCTGCTGAGTGAAGGGTGTGACAGCTGCCTCCAAAACGGGGCTCTTGGTGCACAGAGCCCTTGAGTTTACCCCAGCACTTCAACTTTGGGGTTGAATAATTTGGTTCAAATTGGGGCAGTCCCAGCTGAAAGGACTTATCTGAGAAGGGCACCTGTGTATCGGGCTGTCATCTTAGAACAGGGTCTTGGTTTTCTTTATGCTGTTTCTCAGCTACAGTTCATAGGCAGCTGATCCCAAAATTGAGGGGTCTCAGTGCTTGTTTGCCTGCTGCAGCTGACAGCATCCCAGTTATCCTGTCCCATTCCGATCTCCAAGTGTGTGCTTAAATTGGAGGCAGGACTTAAGTTCAGGTGTGCTGCCACCTTAAACTGCAAGAACACTTTTCTGTTCATCCTGCTTGCTTAATAAACAGTGTTCAATCCTTAGCACAGATTATCTCCATGGAGCTGACTTGGCTCTTTGGCTAGGAGGTGTGTTGGATAATAGAGATGGACTTCTTTAAGTGTGAGGCTAGGAGGAAAATCCTTGTGTTTGGGAGTGGAAAGCTTTTTTTTTTTTGGCTTATGTGTTCTTGCTATATTTGGTCAGTTCTATTTCACTTTCCCTTCACTGAACTCTGAAGCTAATGTATCTCTCTATAAAAAAAGTAAGTTTTGCTGCAGCAGATGGGACAGAGTTTTACAGGGCTTGTCCTGTTGCATCAACACAGCACAACAGAATTCCCCTGGGGACCAGTTCTGAGTTCTCAGGACTGGAGGAGCAAACAGGCAATCCTTCTTCCCTGCTCTTTGTCTTAAAAATAACTCCCTTCTTTTTAAAGATGAAATGAGAAGAGACACGGAGAGGCTTCCCCAGGCCACAGCGCTGGCTGGGATGATGTAATGATGTTATCCCAGGGATGCTCTGGGGGGAGAAGAAGCAGGATCTGGATCCAGAATGACCTCCTGGCTCCCTTCTTGATCTATCACCAAGTGAATTTCTGATAGGGGCGATGTGGGGTTTTCCCCTTGGCTCTGCCATCAGTGGAATGCTGGATGCTCTCATGGTGGCGTGAGCCCTGTGACACACAGCTGCTGCTTAACTGGGGCTTAAGGGCATTTATCTTTGTTGTGGGTGCAAAATCTGGAACTGTTCACAGTACAGATTTGCCCACAGTAAAAAAAATGAAGGTATTTTCAGCATCTAGTGCAGTGGTTTTGCACTGCCTTCCCTTAGGAGCTCAAGGGCTGTTTCAACTGATCTGTAACACATCCCTTGTTCTTTCAGATTGCAAAAGATGCGTGGCTGCTGCCTTTTCCCTGTCTCACACACCAGCCTGTTGTTTGCTGGGGAGGTCAGTTGCACCTTTAAACAGAGTTGGAGCAATCTTACAAGGGTGAGTCTGTCCTCTAATATTGTGTGTTCTTTTTAAAGTTTTTTTATGACTGAATAAAAGTAGTAAAAGAACTTTAAAACAACACTCAATATTAGGAGGGCCTCTTGAGACACTTGTCCATCTGGGCTATGTTCTTTACCTGTAGGTATGAGCTTAAGATCTCATCTTGAGTAGTTCTGACTTAACCCTTTTTAAAATCTCAAGCCTGGAGAGGAGCAGTGTGACACTGAGCAGCTTTCAGACACCTGATTTATCTCCTCACTTTTTTTTTACTGCAAAACTTCCAGACCTACTTTCGTTTCAGGCTCTGAGCATCATGTTCTGGCACAGTTCTGATCTTCATGATTCCCCTTGAGCATTCTCTGGTTATGGGACAGTGACTAATGGTCAGTCTTACTTTCACTTTAGGTTTTCAGAGCTTTAGTTGATGGTAGTGACTGCCAGGGAGAGAAGATGGTAGTGAATTATGAGGACTTTGTGAAACTTGCAATAATGAAGAGGTTCCTTAGATTCAGCACCACTAAAACATAAATAAACCCATATATTTACTCTTCTCTTATAAATTGAAAGTGATGATTATTTTATTTTAAATTCTTTCCATGATGGAAAGTAAACTCTTGCTGTAATTAGGGCGCTTGGCACTTGATTACAAGCTGCATTTTCAGGGGAGAAAGATAATTTCTGTGACCAGTGCTGGTCCCTCTTGGACCTGTATGCTGCTGGGGGGAGGGTGATCTAGGAAGTCTTTTTGATCTTTAATCCAACAGATGCATTTAGATCTCCCTCTGACTGCAGTGCTTGGCTCAGCAGGTACAAATATTACATTCTACTCACTGCTTATGTGTTTGGCTTGGAGGGGGTTGGTGATTGAATCTTGCTAGTGCCTCCCCAGTGCTCCTGCAGCTCTGTGATGTGGGATGTGATACTGCCTCACTGCCAACTGTGGATGTGAGTATTCCAGAGATTGACTCAGTTTGCAGCGTGGAAGATGGTGGTGATCTGAAGATAAAGCATTGCCATGAGCCCAAACAACGTGGAATTAGGAAAGCATGGAGATTTCTGTTCTGACCTCTGGCTGCAGGGAGCTGGGTCACAAACCACCCAGGGTGGTGGTTTCTGTGCCTGGGTGGGAGGTGAGCCCTGCTTTGGGTGGACACAGTTCATTCAGAGGACTTGCAGCAGCCTCCCTCAGCTGAAGGAGGATTTTTGGTAGGAAATGTATTCTTTAGGTCATTTTGCCAGTGTATGAGAGGGTGGCAGAAGGGAATCAGAGCATCTCTGTGCAGTTTAGGTAGAGCACAGAACGTGGCTGAGCACATGTGGAGCTTTAGGGGAAGTTCCTTCACCAGGGGTGAGTTAGTAGGAATAGAGGAAGATCTGCCTGGTATTTGCTAGTAGTTGGGCTGCATGGATTTGGTGTGGCTGGAACAGATGATTCCAGAGGCAGATGAGCAGTAGGGACTTTTCTTCAAATATCCAGTCATGCTGGGTGGATGGAAAGAGGCTAAGGAGAGCTCAGATAGTTTTAAGGGTATCTAAACAGATTGTATCCAGGAAGCTGCCATTCCCTTTCCCTTTCCTGGCTGTTCTTGTTCTGGGGGATTAGGAAGTGCACTGCAGAGCTGCCATTGTGCTGGCTGGAGCATGACTGATCTTTATTTAAAGATTTGCTAAAGTTTGAAAAGCAATTCAGAGTGGCTCTGGCTTGATTTGGCCACAGTCAGGCACAGCACAGACCCTCTGTCCTCTGCTCCAGCTCCTTCTGAGTCTGCACTGGTTCCTGGAGTCTGTAGATGTGGGGAGAGCTGGGAGTTTGCAGAGCTGACACCAGGGAAAGTGTTTATAATGAAGAGAGTATTGCCAAAATAAAATACCTTAATTAAGAGCTTTGTGTGCAGATTTCTCTTCAGATTGAACATTTGTGCTGTGAGCTGGCCGGAAGCTCTCTATGGACATAACCTGACAAATGTCTTGGATTCTGCTCACAGAATGGGAGAAGGAAACTTAGCCTGGGCTGAGGGCACTTCTCAGTGGCACTGAAACATGCTCTGATGGCACAAAATACTGTGAGTACATTTGCCCCTTGAAATTTGATTCAGCTGAACGTGGAGTCTCTTAGACTGCCCTTTGTCTGGAGAGCCTGGCACAGTGGGTTTTGACAGTCTTCAGTGGAGCATTTTAAAGTACAATCTGATAACAGCCTCACAGTGTTTCCTAAAATACTGAAGCCACCCACTTCCTCATTAAACTGTAGGTGACTCCTGAGCTGTTTGCATTTAGATGTGAATTTAAGACAGGTTTTATAAACACTTTTGTATTCACAGCTTAATATCCTCTTGGCATGTTTTGAGACTGCAGAAAGTTAGATCATCCTTCCTGGGCAGTGTTTACAGAGAGAATCCAGATCAATAGGATTTTTTTACTGGTCAGTCCTCTGAGTAGGATTTTTAAAGCCATAAAGAGCTTTTTTTTTTTTTCTCTTAGATGCTGTCATGCCCCAGAGGAGTTTATTGATGGAGCTGGTGTGAGGATAGCAGCTCATTTTGCTTGGAGATGTGATTTATCTGCAGGGCCTAAAGTGTTCTTTTTCCCAGAAGCAGCTTTACCTCTGCTGGGTGTGTGGTCTGGCTTACCTGCAGTGGCACCTTCTCTGTCCTAGGGTAGGTCTGCCTGTGTCTTCTGCAGACAAGTGATCAGTAACTGTGGAAGCCCAGGTTCATGTGATTATGCTGTTAGTCCTGGAGCTGGATGAAAACAGCTCTTGCTGTCAGTTCAATTCCTCTATCCCCAAAAGCAACAACCTATTGGGAGCTTTGGGATGGAGAGGATTTTGAGAGAAAAGAGTTGGGATGGAAAAGAAAACAAGGGAGAGGTAATAGGAAGGGGAAATTTATCTTTGAACTCTGGCTGCTGCCAGGCTGTGTGGTCAATAAGTCTGTGCCCTGCCCTTGACTTCCATGCAAATATCCCTTTTGATAAAAGTCCTCTGGAATTTGGTGCTTTACAGCAGGAGTTGCACCAACAGTCCCCTCTTTATTGGGCTTGACTCAGTCAGGGTTTATCAGACTCTCTCCCTGGCTGATATCTTGTCTAACTGAAGCCACCAGGAAGGGATCTGGTGCAAGGTGTGCCCCTGGGGTGCACATACCTCAGCTCCTTGGGGGAATTGCCTGTGGCTCCTGCTGTGCCTGTGGCTCCTGGGACTCTGGAGCGCTGCAGGCAGGGCTGATCTGGGACTTCCTTGGGCAGTTTTATCTCATATCCACTGCTCTTGTTTGCTTGCAGTCAACAGTTGGAGCAGAGCTGGGATTTATTGTCTGACCAGAGCCGTTCATTCCTCTAAGTTGGCATCTGTGTCCTGTCTCTTCTGCTGCTCCCTGCACCCAGGTTAGACAACTGAGTTGTTTTAGTGCCCCAAGCCGAGCTGTTTTAGTGTCCCTCTTGCTGTGGGGGAACAAACTTGCACTTCAGATTTCTTGTTTCAGCAGCACACAAGCTGCGTTGCTGCTGTATGGTGAGTAGGAGAGCACTGGGCTCTGGTTTCTGCTGGCTACATCATGGAATCATGAAGCTGGAAAAGACCTTGAAGACTGAGCACAGCTGTTAACCCAGCTCTGCCAAAGCCACCACTAAACCACATCTCCAAGTGCCACATCTACCTGACTTTTAAATCCCTCCAAGGATGGTGACTCCACTACTTCCCTGGGCAGCGTGTTCCAAGGCTTGACAAACTTTTCAGGGAAGAAATGTTTCCTGACATCCAATCTAAACCTCCCCAAGTACAATGTGAGAACATTTCCCCTTGAGCACCACAAATACAGTTTTGTTTGCCACCACTTAGCACTGAAAGTGCCACCTTCCAAGGGATGCTTTGCTGAGATGAGTCTGACTGGACTGGTTTTGAAGCTTTCCTTTGTGCCATGAGATTCAGGGCTGACTTAGAGCACTTGCACAGTCTCTTCAATGGTTTTCTTTCTCCCCAGTACTGAGGTAGGATTGTGCTGTCTGCAGTGAAGTCAGGGCACACGTGCCTCTAAGGGAAACTTGCAAGACTTGCTATGCAGTTGTGGAGGAACAAGTGTGAGTCATTAAACATTTCCCACCACACACCGCTCTGGGGTGGGTGGATGTGTGTGTATGCTTCTGAGCTTGTTTGGACTTGGATGCCTTAGCAGTGATTAGGACTAAGCTTGGTGGTTGCACATTCCAGACTGTCCTCATCAGGACAGCAAGATCCCACCTGCAAAACTCAGCTCTGAGTTCAGTCTATCCCTCAGGTGCCCAGGATTGCTTTTACTTGACCAGCTGCCAGCTCTTCTTGAAGGTACTGAGGGTACTGAGGATGTCTTTGCATTGCAGCTGCAAGTTTTAACCCAGCTGGGCTGAGAGGAGCCCAGTTAGAGATTGGTGAGACTTGTGTGGCCTGGGCTGCTGGGTGATGCTGCAGTTGGTACCCGAGCAGGGCTGGTGACAGTCTGGCACGTCCAGCTCTCGAGGTCACAGTTTAGTCACCAGCCCAGCCATTGCAAAACGTGCTGCCAGACACTTGGTGGGGAGGGTGTTTGTGCCAGAGACGTGCTTAGGAGCCAGCTAAGCAAACATATCCCATGGCATCTGAGTGGCTGTTATCTCAGCTGTCCCAGGCACACTCTCCAGGCCAGCTTCTGGCTCACAGCTGAGCCCAGCAGTTGCTGATAGGACAGAAGCATGCCAGGCTGTGTTGCTCTTTCACTTCTGAAAGCACAGATCTTTGTGACAATTGAAGTGAGAGGCCGAGTTAAAGCATAAGGAGTAAGAGTAAGGATAAGGTAAGGAAAGAGGCCAAGGGTAAATTAAGGAGAGTGAGACTGACTGCTGAAGGCTGCAGACCAGAAAGAAAACCAGCAGAAGATACGGACTCTTCTATTTAGGTTTAGTCCTGATCTGCAGAATTTTGGCACATATCCAGGTAAATATAGTACAAGTGCAGACAGGAAACTGCTGCCATAGTCAGCATGGTGAACAAAGGTATTTTTCAGACATAAACTTTCCTAATGCATTTTGTGGCCATGGCCACAGAGCAGATCCTGGGAGAGGAGGGAATTGTCCTGGCTCCATCTCACTTGGCCCAAGCATCTCACTGCTGCAGGGTCTCACATCTGAGGCTCTGGGTTAAAGCCAGAAAACTTAAATACCTTTAAGTTCTTACTAGTTAAATACTTGTCAATACAGTTAAATTCTGAAGTGTCACCTGAGGGAAAAGTCTGCATTTTGGAGCCTTTTAAAATGCTCTTCAAAGTGAGTCTTTGTTCTGTAAGGAAGAAATTAAGAAGAGAAGTAGGGTGACTAATCTTTGTTATGATGAGTGTTGTAGATTTGATATTTGAGAAAAGGATGGAGTAATTTGAAAAAGTAAAAAAAAAAAAAGTTAAAATCTCATTAATCATTTGAGTTATTTCAGAAAGAAAGTTAAAGGAGAAAAAAAAAAAAAAAAGAAAGAGGTGGGAGTAAAAAAAAGTGACTCAAGTGCCATTAATTGAGTCTGAGTAAATCATTCAACTCTAGCTGCATGTCAGACCTGCCCAAGGAGGCATTGCACAGGCTGGCAAGGTGTCCTTTGCCATCAGGAGTCAGAGCCTGTGATCAGTCATGCAGGCTTTGGGTACAGCAGAGTGCTGTGTCCCAGGGCCCTCTCAGGGCCATCAGGGGGAAGGAGACCCCCAGAGAAGGGGATGATGTAGCTCTGCAGCCTGGCTGGCTCACTCAGCTCCCTCTTGGGCAGGGCTGTGTTTTGGTGGTGTGTGACATGGTCCAGTCCCTGCTTTGGAGCACAAACTGCTGCTTTCCTCCATTTCTCCATTTTTCTTTCCAGGCGTCTTGGTGCTGAGCTGGGGAAATCTGTGGTGTACCAGGAAACTAATGGAGGTAAGAGAAATCTCTGCTGTTTGCAGCTGTTTTGAGATGATCTTGCTGGGTAACTGCATTGGCCAGAGCTGCCTAAGAAGTGCAGTGATTCAGCTGTGGTGTTACTGCTGCTCCTGGCAGTGCTAAACCTCCATGGCTGACCTTGGACAAGGCAATTAAACGTGTTCCTTGTTTTCCCTCGTTATCTTGTTTGTTTGCCTACCTGCAAACTTTTCTTTGGAGTCCTGCCTCAGGTTTTAGCTGCTGCCAAATCTTCTATGCTCAGGAAAACCTCTCCAGGTTTAAAAGTAATGCCCTGCTTTTTCAATATCTGCTTTGTGAACATTTAAATTATCACTTTCTTTCAGCCCTTCCCTGCCACACAGAATTTACAGCTGCCCTTGCTTTTAAAAGTGCAAATTCGTGGCTGTGCTGGGGGATATGACTCTTGGAGGTTGCTTTTGTTTTTAAGGAGGTTAACGCTCTGCAAGTGTCCATTTTCAGATGCTGGGCTAAAACACAAGGATTATTGGCCAGCAGAGTTTTGTGGCCAAGAGTAATTTACTATTTCAAGACCTCTGTTACCTTGTTTGCAAGAGAGCCTAGAACCAGAGAGCTGCTACAGGCTAGAGGAAGGGGCTGAGGATTTGTGGTGGTGCTGCTGCTGTTGCAGCCCAAATGGACCTCACAGTGGGAGAGCTGCTGTGGTTTTGGTTGGGCTGGCTGGTGCATTCCTGCCCAGGAGAGCTCACTGCCCTTTGGGGTTGGTTTTAAATCAGGCTGCTTGCTATGAGGTCTGAAGTCGTTTTTCATTGCTGCACAGCAAATCAGTCTGCTCTCAGCAGAGTCCTGTGGGTTACTGCCAGGGCAAGGCAATTAGACTTGGATCCTGTAGCTGAGGAGCTGTTTCTCTCCTTTTCCTTTTCCCTGCCATCTAGCTCATGGCTGTGTGGGAAATGAGTGGCTAAGGCAGGCATCTTGGGAAACCTGGAGTCATTACTTTGGCTTTGCAGAGCTGCTTGGGGCTCAGCTTCTGCTTTTGAGTCAGGAGCCATAGGACTGGTGCTCAGTAGAGACCCAGACTTGCAGCCTGTGTCAGAGCTGGGATGTCTTGACCTTGATGGTGAAATTGGGGAGTTCCTGCTCTGAACTCAGTGCTGCTGGTGTTGCCTTGAGCTTTCCAGCCAGCATGGAGCTGATCCCATGGTAAGCTGTGAAAGAGCAAAGTGCAAAAAGTGCTGAGTTACCTTCTTGGAAGTACTGAAGGTTGTTCTGCCTTGGGTGGTTAATTGCTCACTAATGAATGTGCTGTTGACAGCTCTCAGCACTCCATGGAAGCATGAAAAGGATTTCTCATTGCGAGTTAGGAAATTGTCTTCTAAATTTTAAAATTCTAATTTCTAAATTCTAAAATTCTAAAATCTATTAAAAAAACACCCCAGCTATTCAATCTGCTTTTGCTTTGTAAATAACTGTAACTCACTGTCATGCCAGCTCTACCTGGGTTCACCTTTTGGAAAATCCACTTGGCTCATCTCCATATGTACATGCACAAAGGGCAGAGGAGTGAATCCTCATCTGCCCTGACCAGGGGGCAAGGTTGCTGCTATGACATGGTGTGTTGTCACTGTCAACCTGATGTTTGGAAAAAAAAAACTAACTCAGTTTTCTATCCTTTTCAGAAACAAGAGTTGAAATAAAGGAGTCTGTCCGTGGACAGGATATCTTCATCATACAGACAATCCCCAGGTGAGGCATTTGTGGCTCAGATTTGCACCTGGGATGTGCTTTGAATACCTGGATCAGCAGATGGTTCAGTGGTTTGCTCACTGTAAACCAGCACAATAACCAGTTGGACTCATGCAGTGTTGTCATTGCTCTGACTTGGATCTAAGGCCCCACGCAGTGTTAAGCTGTTAACATTCCCAGGGGATTGATTGCAGCACTGAGATGCTTCTTATCAAATAGCTGGAGTGTGTCACTTGAGGCAGGAACAGGAGTGACTGATGGTTCCCACTGAGACATCCCTGGTCTGTGTGTTGGTGGCCTTTCAGGCTCAGCTGTTGGGTGATTTCTGACTGGCATTTCCATCTCAGGATCGATGATTTCCTCTGCCTCCCAACCACCAAGCAGCAGAGCCAGCATCAAACAGCAGCTGCTGCTTTCATTGCAGGCTGGATTACTCTTCCCCTTTTTGCTGTAGTGATGTGAAACTGAGCTCAGGTGGAAGCCCATAGCCTCCCTCCTGTACTTTTACAGTTCTTGATGATGGTGGGCCTTTTTGGGTTTTATTTTGGGCTGTTCTAGGCTTGGAGTAAGAGAAGTGCTGCAAATAGCAGGGGGCTACAAAACCATCTGTAACCCCAGAACCTTGCTCCTTGCTGGCTCAGGAAGAGTAATGGGCCAGCACCAGGATGATGGGAAGGGAGCCTACAGATAAATGGTAACTGCAAATCGACCTGCTGTGAGTGAGGAGCCAGTGTTGTTCAGAGATGAGGTATTGATATTAACAAAACAAGGATGTTCCTGCTCTGATAGCTTTTTCCAAGTTACCAGATTTTGCTCAGATTTTGGAGATCACAAGAAGTAATAAGTTAGCAGAGCTCAAAAGTAGCAGGGAGCAGAATTGCCTGGACACAGGNAAACTAATAAGTTAGCAGAGCTCAATTGTAGCTCAAAAGTAGCAAGGAGCAGAATTGCCTGGACACAGGATTTTCCTTGCTTGCCAAAGAAATAGAGCCCACTATGAATTTAAGTTCATTTCCTCTGTGAAATGGCCTGTTGTAAAGAAAGCAGTAGGAGTACTAGACCAGCTTACTCACTTCTGGAATTCCTCTTGCAGGCAGAAGCATTTTCCTAGGACTCATCTCTCTCCAGAGACATGCCCCAAGTGTTTCTTCCCTCAGGGAGCAACTAAATCCCTGCAAGATGAAAATCTGCTATAGGATTATGTTTCTGGTGAATGGTGCCATTCTGTTGTCCCTTGTGAAGGAGTTATCTGAAATAACTTTTAACTGAGAGCTGTGTAAACATGAAACAGATCAAGTGTTCAGAGAGAGCTAACTCAGAGCATTAGGGACAGGAAGAGTTTTGGGAGGGGAAAACCTCCCCTTTGGTTTTAACTTGTTGATCCCCTTGTTTTTCCATTAACTGAATTCAGTGTCTTGGGCCAAGAAATGGATCTTTTTTAGCCAGAATGTTCAAGGCCCTCCAGGTGAGGAGCCAGTGTTGTGCAGCCAAATCATCTTTCATTCCTAAACTGCAGCTGTGCCTTGCTGCATTGCTAGAAAGGACAGGTTCAAGGACATCTCAGTTTTGCAGTGGGCTTCAGGGAGCTTTTCAGCAGAGTCAAAACAACAACTGTATGGAATAATCTAAGAATAGGACTTCCACACTCAGTAGTGGTTTGAAAAGAAAATATTAGGACCTTTAGTAGAGAGGGAAACAAGCTTGTTATGCTGCAGTGTGAATTCACAGTTTGCATTTAAATGCACAGAGAGAACAGAAATACCTGAATATTTGATACAGGCTCTCTGTCATAAAAGCTGTAGCACAACCAAAAAAAAAGGTGACAAGGACAGTTACAACCCAAGACTGGTGTGTGGACTGGCATTTGTGTGAAGGAAAATCAAATAGCTCATGTTTAGGTGGTAGAAAAACAAACGAGTTGGTGACTCTGTGGTACCCTAGAGGCAGAAGGAGCCTTTTAGTGCTGAGTGTTGGTGCTGATTGTTTCAAAGTCCATGGAAGTGTCACATAAGGTGTTTGCTGAGCCTCCAGAGCAGGGGTGTCCAGGGATGACCCAGGCAGAGGTGAGGAGCAGCAGGGGAGGCTCTGGGATGGTAAGGAGGGTGTGGGGGATAGCTGAGCTGTCTCTGAGTGTCCTGGTAATGAGCTGCCAGCCGCTGTGTGAGGTCTTGGCTCAGCCCTCCCAGCAGTAACTAACTGAGCAGGGCTTCAAGGCCAGACATGGGGAGGGCAGCAAGGAGCATGGGATGCTCTCTTGGGTACCTGTTTTGGAGATGCTGGGGCTGGGCTTCCTCCACTAATCTGATCTTTCCCCAGTTGGTGCCCTTGGTTGGGTTCTCTGCCCCTTGCAGAGGAGCAGATCAGTGATGGCTCAGCATGAAGCCATCTCAGCCCACCCACCCTGGGCCCTGCTGGAGGGACAGACACATCCACCTCTGTCTGGTGCCTGTGCCAGCTGGTCTGCAGGAGCTTCCCCAAGCCCAGCTTGGGGTCCTGCTTGCATACTGGGAGAAGTACCCTCCTTGAGTAACTTCTCCATCAGTATGGCTGCTGGTGTCCTGCAGCAGCACCAGAACTGCTGGTGCCTTTTGAAGTCCTAGTCTTGTTCTCTACCTGCTTTCCTTATGAATATGCATGTATTTTCAAAGAATAAGTTGAAAAATAATGATGAAAAAATACCAAGTTTCTCAGATGAACTTTAAATAGGCTTCAGTTTGACCACTTTGTTTTTACAGGACACTGATAGTAGCATCTTTTTCTTCTCTCACAGCCCCACTGGCACAGCTAAATCACCAAAGGGAAGAAACAGTTCTTTGTTTGCTTGTTGTCCTGTGTGGCAGGGGGCTGTGTTTTATGTAATTCTTGGCTGGGTGCTCCAGAGCCAACAAAGCTTTCCTGTGTGTAAATGGCATTGTGTGCACGGACTGGTGGGGCCAGAGGGGCAGCAGAGACCCAGAGCCTCACAAAAGAAGAGGCACAAGTGGAGGTTAATTTCCAGAGGAAGGGAGAGCAGTGGGGAAATGGAAATGGTCAGAGGTTTGTCATGGGTCATGTCTCTGGGCAATTGGAGAAGCTGTCTCTAGTGGCTGTCTCAGGGCCTGAGCAATGTCTGGGTAATGTCCAAAAAGCTCTGCAGAGCTTTAGGCTGCTCTGTTTACTCCTCTGCTGCTGTGTGGGAAGATGGCTCAGTCAGCCCCTGCCCTGTCACTGTGGGCTGCACAGCTGAGCCACTCCAGCACTTCCCTCCTGAGCAGGCTGGGGACGTGGAGTGTTGAAGTACTTTCCCCTGCTCACCCCTCTGGGCTGCTGGGCTAGCTCAGTTTCTGGGGAGCTTTGGGGGGAAATATTCAGGGGAGAGGATAAAAGATTCAAAAGAGGCTCTTACCTCAGGGGAATGTTTATTTTCGAAGGGATTCCAGGGGCAAAGAGGAGGAACAAGGAAGAGCAGGGGTTTGTATCTGGTCTCTGTGTCAGGACAGACAGCTGGCACTGAGCCATAGGTCAGAGATAAGGGAAAGGTAGGGTTAAACTGAAGGTTACAGTCTTTGTGGGGTTTCTGGGGAAAAACCATTTTCCCAGAGGAATACAACAGAGTGTCACTGGGAGCTGTCCATGCTGGAAACCCCCAGGAAAGGGGCTCTGTGTTGCAGGGGTGCCTGTCCTGCCATTGAAGCATGTGCTCTTCTGTTCCCAGAAGTTCTTGAGTTAGTCTGTGGTGATGCAGACAGTGTCTCTTGCTGGTGGGCTTAAGAACTAAAGTTGAACTAAGGGCTTCGCTTTTTTCCCCATCCCAAAATTAATTAAAATGCAGATTAATGCGCTCCTACTGGGCCACTCCAGTCATTGTGGGGGAGCAAACTGTAAATGGGATATTCCAGTCTCATGACCAGTGGTAGGACTCAAGGAAACAGCATGAAACTGAGTCAGAGGAGGTTTAGGTTGATATCAGGAAAAGGATTTTCACCCAGAGGGTGGTTGAGCTCTGGAACAGGCTCACCAGGGAAGTGGTCACGGCACCAAACCTGTCTGAGCTCAAGGAGCATTTGGGCAACACTCTCAGGGACAGGATGGGATTGTTGGGGTGTCCTGTGCAGGACCAGGAATTGTACTCATGATCCTGATGGAGCCCTTCAAACTCAGCATATTCCATGACTCCTCTGCCTGTGTTACTTTTTTGTTTGGTTGTTTTTTTTCTTTCAAGAAACAGTCCTTTCTTGTGCTGTTGTTCCTTCCATCTCTAGATAAGCTGAAGAGTGTGGAGATACTGACATCTACCAAAAGTCTGGGGTTTTTACTGCTCCAATTGCAGTATTTCTTAAGGCAGGAAAAATAACCTGCCTTACACTGTTAAAGAGGAAAATACCCTAAGAAATCCAATGTGGATGAAGTGTTGGCTGCATGTGTGCTGCTTCTTTAAAAGACTATTTTATTTCAAATTGCACTGTATCAAGTGACATTTGTTCCAAACTAAATTCTATGCAGAGCCTTTTTTTTTGTCAGATGATGGAGGGAAATCACTGTACACCTTACGGTTAGAATATAAAATCAAATTCCAGTCCACAGCTCTTGAGTGCTGGTGTCCTGTCCTGTATGTGTAAGAGGTGACTGTAATTTGTTGTGGCGTGGTGGAAGGAGCTGTGTGGCTGCAATCTGGCTCTGGCATACACTGGCCTGAGATGCAGCATTATTTACGTGGAATTTTGGAGAGGGGTGGTCTGGGTGTAAATGGAGAAGGAGCTGCACTGGAAGAACACCTGCTGATGTTTGGGGTCGTGCTCCAATCTCCTAGAGACGTCAATACTGCTGTCATGGAGCTGCTGATCATGGCCTATGCACTGAAGACTTCCTGTGCCAGGAACATCATTGGGGTCATCCCCTACTTCCCCTACAGCAAACAGAGCAAAATGAGGAAGAGGGGCTCCATAGTGTGCAAGCTGCTGGCTTCAATGCTCGCCAAGGCAGGTGAGTGCCCCAGGGAGCAGCAGCATGGCAGGCTTGGTGCTGCTGGGCATCCCAGAGGTTGTCTGTCCTTCCATTCTCCTGTTTGATGTGGGGAGGTGTTGCTGAGATCTTGAGCCACCTTGGGGGAATTAGTTTTCTTCAGCTTTGTTGTGTTTCATTGTGACTTGCACCTGGGGAAGTGGCCTAGAAATGTTATAGTGAGATACAGTGTCAGCCCAGTGCTGTGGCATCACATGCCTGTTCCTCACTGTGTCTGTAGATCTTTCTGTGTTAATCTGTTTATGATTATTTTGTGGCATGGCATAATAGTCTAAGTAATAGCTAAAACAGTCTGGGAAAAGGAGGTGTTGAAGGAACTGTAGCCACATGGGAATATTTTCAATAAATTGTTGTCTTTTTTCCCCCTTAGGTTTAACACACATCATCACTATGGACCTTCATCAAAAGGAGATCCAAGGCTTCTTCAGCTTTCCAGTAGACAACCTGAGAGCATCCCCTTTCTTGCTTCAGTATATACAGGAAGAAGTGAGGTTACTCTAGTTCTGTGTATATCAACTTGTCTGAACTCATTTTAGTGTGATGGCAGCATTGGGCCTCTGCTTAAGTGGAGGTGGTGGTGTCAGTCTGGGTCAATCCTGTTAATGAATTCTTTCTCAGGGAGCACCTATTGCATGTTTCATGGAAAGATGTTACACTTCTCTGATTGGATAGAAACTGAGCTGCAGCACAAGCAGGAGAGGAGCTTGCTCTCTGTGGAGCTAGTGTCATCTGAGAGATGCTACTTGTGCTCCTGCCTCTAATCACCTCTGAAATCCTGTTAAACTGCTTCCCCTCTCCCTTTGTGCTATGCTGGATTTCTGACTGCTCTGAATTATTGATAGACTTTGTCTTGGGCTGAGTGTAGGAGTGCTGAGCACAGCAGGGCTGGGAGCAGGGCACAGGGGTTTTATTCTCCATGTGCAAAAGATGATGATTTGTTCCCACATGGTGACAGCAAGGCTTCCCCATATGGGGAGGGTTAAATATAGTGAACATTCCCACCTTTGCAGAATACACAAATACTGGTGTTGGAAACAAGTGCAGTTGCCTCTCTTGTTTCTTGTCATTTTTCAGAATGAAAATTTGGTTGTGGGGAGGAGGATGGGTGAAATTGCTCAGCCATACATCAAACCAGTTACTCCCTAGCAAGAGTAGGGACCAAAAGAAGGTCTTTTTTTAATTAATTAACTTTTTATCACATCCAGATTCCAGATTACAGAAACGCAGTTATTGTAGCCAAATCTCCTGGTGCTGCTAAAAGGTAAATGGATGCTTTGCTAGCTGGTTAAAAGTTAATTGGAAAATACCTGAGGTGGTGGAAAATGTACCAGGGAAAAGTATGGGAGGGTGGCAGATGGATTGACAATATGGTCACAATTCCTTTGTGGCTGGAAATGGGATGGATGTGGTGCAGATGGGCAGCTGAACTTTGTATTCCCACCCCCATGGGAGTAAACTCTGACAGTCTCACCAAAATGCTTCACCTGGGGTCAGCCTTGCTGCTGGAGTTTCAGCAGTGCCTGACCATCTCAGAAAGCATTTTACATGTGGAAGAACACCGGGGACCCTGTGCTGGAGCCAAGGGGTAGAGTGGGCTTTGGAATATTAATGAGGAATGAAGAGTCACTTCCAGCGAGGTTTCTTGCAGAGAAACAACCACAAGAGGTGCAGCCTTTGCTTGCTGTTGGCCTGGGAGAGACTTGCTGTAGTGGGCTGTGAAGCTGCATCAGCCCAGCACCTTCCTGAGCAGCTGTTTCTGTCTTGCAGGGCTCAGTCTTACGCCGAGAGGCTGCGGCTGGGGCTGGCAGTGATCCATGGAGAGGCTCAGTGCACGGAGCAGGACATGGATGACGGGCGTCACTCCCCTCCCATGCTCAAAAATGCAACTGTGCATCCTGGCCTGGAGCTGCCATGTAAGAACGAGCTTCTCTGCTTGCCTTTGGGGGAAAAGAAAGAAAAGTTTGGTGGCAGATTTCTGTTGGTTTATCTGTGTGGGTGTAACCAACCTAAAGGCAGTTAGACCAGTAGAGTGTTTTTTTTTATGTGAATTTTGCTATCAGTGAGTTGTGGGAGAATTCACAGGGGAAGGTTTTTATTTAACTCCCTGTGGCCCTGCAGAGCCATCAGTATTTTTTCCCCTTGGCTGTGCCTGCCCCATAGTGTTAGACTGACAAACTTCTGATAAAGGTGGTGCTTTTAACAGTGTTCAGCAACAGAATTCACTGAGCTGATGAAACAAGGGAGATGTAAAAGTGTAAGTAATGAGATAACAACCACTGAGACAGGCTGTTGGCTCCATTGGGGAGGGGAGGGCTGCTCTTTGTCTTCCCTTCTTTGCAGCCATTGTTACTGCTGGAAATTTTCTTCACCTTGGCACCCAGGTGATCACATTCCAGTGTCTGTTTTGACAAGGTTTTGAGATTGATGTGGCTGGGGTGAATAGGTTCTCCAAGCGCATTGTTGATCTGCTTCTGGAGCTCTTGCCATTGATTTGGGAGCACAGAGCAAAAGAAAAAGAGGAAACTTGTATTCTGGGAAATGCCATTCTCAGGATTGCTCGTATTCCTGCAGCAGTCAAATAACAACAGTGCAATCAAAATCCAGCTCTGTTTTGGGAGGATTTAGCTTTCTAGGCAGGTGGTGGTAGGACAGAAATTGGGAGCAGGAGGGTGGCTGAGAAATGCCCATGGGAAAGGCTGTGTGCTGCTGTGTGTGGCCACACCAGCAGTGGTTTGGGCTACTGATAATCATCTAATCTTTGGAAATTCAACCAGCTTATGGATAGCTTGTGGAGGGGAGGCAAGTAAGACTGCAGGCATTTTACGTCATCCCAGTTGTGCCTCACTGGAATACAATCAGTTAAACAGTGCTTTTGTTGCTGGTGAAACTCCTCTTGGGCCTTGGGGGGCAGGTGGGGTTTGGCAATGAAGTTTGGGACTCTATTTTTCTCCTTCTGACAAGGGAATTTTTTTTCATGCCTGTCCAAGAAAGCAGGAATTTGCATGGTTGTTCTTCACTTTCTCCTTCCCCTCCTATTCTGGAGGATGCTGTCCTCCAGAATATCAGTAGCTGACATTTGTCTGCTACAGAGGAATTGATGTGATTGTATTTTTATTTCCAGTCATGTCACTTCAAAGGAGCTCAACTGTGGAAGGTTGTGCTGCTGGAGAGCCCTGTAATGGTTGTTCATACAGAAATGTGCCCTTGTCCAGTTTAGTTACAAATCCAATGGGATATTGTTTTCAGTCCTCAGCTCTCCAAACACAAACTAATTTGCTGCGTATCACCACTTTTTTATTTTATCTCCTGCTGCACAAACTCAGCACTTGACCAATGACCTTACATCCCAGCATGCCTAAGGCACAGTGTAAAACAGTCAAGCTGTGGCTTGGCAGCTCTCTGTCATGGGGTGGATTGTGGGGCAAACTTGTCCAAAATTCTGAGTAGAAGTTGCTTTTCTCTGCAGTTCTCTAACCTGAGAGATACCTGGTTTTGAGTGAGCAAGGTTCTGGAGGTGCAGAATTCTGAGGTCATCCCTGTCTAAAAGCAGCCTGTGCATTCTGGTTGTGTCACAGTCTCTGCCAGACAGAGGTGAAAGTGCAGCTGGGATGGCAGTGCTGCCAGTGTCTGTGCTGACCCTCTCTGCTGTGCCTTGTTTCTTGTCCAATTCAGGCATTTGAAAAGCATCTTCCCACCTCAAATGGCACATCATTCCAAACCCTCATTCAGCTCTCCCTTCCCCTCTGAGGGCAGAGTGTAGCAGGGTTCAACAGTATGGTTGGTTGTAAAAGGTCAGACAGGTGCTGCTGCTCAGAACTCAGTGTTCCTTACACCAAAAGTGTCCCCAAACCCTCTGCTTGTCAAAACAGAAGCCATCTGTGAGTCTGCCTGGCTCAGCAACCAAACTGGGCCTGGCAGGGAGAAGGTTGGGGACATTCCTGGGGAGTGGCTGAGACTTCTTACGGGGCATCCCACTCTGGGTTACAACCAGGTCAGTGTGGAGCATCCCAGACTTGGCAACTGAAGCTCCAGGCAGTTGTGTTAGAGCCAGGAGAGAGGTGAAACCTGTGTCTGGGAGCAGCCCTAGAGCCCCACAGCAAAGGCTCCTGCTTTGTGCTGTTCTCCATGGGCTTCCCAGTGAATTGGCTGGGCTCCTGTGTCCTGGCATGCACCTTCTCCCCCAGTTCTAGCAGGGATCATGTGCCTCTAATTAATGAGTGCTAGGCAGTGTAATGGCTTATTTATTGTCCTGTGAGTGTGGCCTGATGTGATATTCTGATTCGTAGGGAGCCACAAAAGAAAAATGCCAGAGGTGCTTCTAATTGTGCTTAAAATGCTGCACTAGAGAGGCAGCAAGAGCCCACATCACTGCAGCCCCTGAAATCAGAGCCCTGGAGACAGGATGTCACTCCAAGGTTATTCCCTCTGATTGTGTGCTTTTGTGTCTCAGAGCTTGCAGCTGGCTCGGGGCTGTGCCCTAACAAATGCATGGGGGCTCTTTGCATGTTTCCTCGAGGAAAAAAGAGTGGAGCACCATCTGTTAAATCATTTCAGTGGCTGTGGAATTCAGTACTTCATACAGAGAGAGAATGGTCTGCTTGAATCCCAGAGCCCAGCAAAGTGCCACAAAGGGAGTTTGGGGGAAAAACTGGAGTGACCATAGGTCTGTTGTTACTTCCCTACCCCCATCTTGTCTGTGTTTAGACTGGGCACAGGGATGTTTTCTGTCCTTCCAAGGTTATCTCCACACAAAACAGTTCATTCTTGAGCAGCCTTTTGCTCCTAGGCTCTGTTGTAAATGCAGCATTATATTTCTTGATGATTGTCACTTTAATTCGCACTGTCAGCTCCAAACAGAATTTATTTCAGTATTTCTTAACCCGTTTTTGACCACTTAATTAAAGCAACATGTTTACACACCTGGGAGTGTTCTTTTTTAGTGTCAGTGATCCCGCCTTTAACATGTGGTACTTTGGTGTATATTATGCACATCTGAATGAAGGTGTTCTTTGATATTCTTGTTTTATAAAATATGGTGGTTGGTCTAGTTTTTTCTTTTATTTTCCCCCTCAGAAGCTACAGATACCACAAGCATCTTTTCTTACTCTCCAGAAAATGTCAGCAACTCTTTAACCCAAACTTGTACATGATCCAAGAGGTTACACCAGGCAAAAGTACCACCATGGCTTATTTCTGTTACCCTCTTCTGTCTACAAACATAGAGGGTTTATGTCTGGGAGGAAAATATTCTTTATTATTTGAATCATTTTTCAAGGCCACCTCCTCATAGCAGTTCTGACTTGCACATCTTGATATGTCCAAAGATTTTGAAGAAGAAACTGGCTGCACTAACCCTTGTGTAGACTCTCATCACCTTGGAGCAGTTAAGATTTGATGTGGTTGTGGGTAGATCTTTGGCTTGCAATTTTTTTTTTCTTTTTTTTGCAGAGAATATTGAACAAGGAAAAGGGAGAACATCTCTTTAAGATCCGGGTAGGTCGACACGTTGCCTACCATTCTTTAAAAATAAACCAAAATTGAAATACAGCTTTTTTAAAAAAAAAACAGAGATGCAAAGCACTGCTAATGTTGCTGGTTGCCATGTTAGCCTTTAAGCACAGCAAGGAATGTGTCTGCTTCCTTCATGGAGTAGAAGGAAACTGATTTGCTGAAACTGCATATCTCTGTGAGTAAAATAGTGCTGAATTTCAGCTCCCCAGGCCTGTTCAGCATTTGTATAGAAAAGTTTCCCCTGACCTGGCTGTTGTAAACAGAGATGGCACTCATCAATGGATACACATGGAGGCTGGGATGGCAGCCAGGTGGAATCCTTTTGATACTTCACAGCTCCCACCAGGAGCTCTATTACTGTCCAGACCAGATAGTAAACTCATAACTAATCTAAGCAGGTCAGTAGTGCCTGTAACTGAAATTTATGATCTGCTTACCTCTCGTGGTGCTTAATCTTCATTTATTACAAATAATCTTCCTTCTCATAAGAATATTTTTCCTTCAGGATTTAGACGTGATTTTGCATTTGATAGGAGACTCAGAAATAACCATGCAAGGGAGGCTGAGGAATCTGTGCCATGGAGAGCTGTTGATTAACTCTTCAGTCCAAGGTAGCTGTGACTTTAACTGCAAAACCTGGCAATGAGTGATGGGACTTGGGACAAAACAGAATTACTGGACACCTTTTATACAGTTTTGGTGGGTCTATGGAAATCCAGCCTGTGGAGTAGGTCATGGATGTGAAGAACAGCTCTACACAAGAATCTTCGAAGTTGTGGTCCTTATAATTGCTTTCATCATATCCCTCAGTGTGACTCATTCACCCAGCTGTGCTTGCACTCTAAGCATTCCCAGGCACTGATGAGATATGGGATTAGTACTGGATCGTCCTGCTGTGCAGGATGGAGAGTTTAATGTAAGACTTTTTGGTGAGGAGAGCAGAGATCAATATGCAGACAGGCTTTTTGGTGGGCAATGGCTTGTGTTCTCCTGCTGCTCAGGTATTGCAGTGAAGTGGATTATCCTAAAAGAGAAAAATCTTGCTGTGTCTGAACTCCTTGAGGCACTTGAGAAGCCCCTGTCGCCAGAATCCTGGCAAGACCTGAGCTTACAAAAGGAGGGGCACCAAGTGCCTTGGTAGGAACACTTTGCACTCACTGTGGAGAGTATAAAACAGGGGTGTGGAGGTGGGCCAGGTAAGTGTTACAAAATGCTGGAGGTGCCTCTTGACTTCAGTGGTTAGATCAGCCCAGGTTGTCACCCACTGACACATGTCTGCCCACCACAGTGTCCTTTCCATGCTGGAAGTTTTTGTACCAGCACCCCATGGCAAGTGAGAGGTTTGGCAGATGGACAGCAAGTCCCTGGCCTTTGCTGGAGGTTGGTTGCTGTTTGGTATATGTCTGAAGGCTGTGTTACATCTGGACACTCTCAGTGCATCTCAGTTCAGATCTCTGGTATTTTTATGATGCTGCTGGAATTTTGGCAGGATGTGCTTTTGCATGAATCCTGTCGGTGCAAAAGTAGGGAGGGAATGGAACCTTATTTCCCAGTACATCTCTTCACTGTGTGCCAGGTTGCACAGCTTGTCAGTGTATCCTTTGATCCAATTGCTGGTTGCACTGAGCTTGTTGAGCTGAGTTTCAACTGGATTTTGTCCTACTCTTTCCATTAATCCACTTAAAATATAATCAGCAAATTTGCTTCTGCAAACTTCCTTAAGCTTTCTTTGCCTGAGCAGGTGGTATTAAGGTTCTTACACCCTCTCAAAGACCCCTCTGTGTTTGGTGATGGGAGAAAGCCAGTGAGCTGCAGTGTAAGTCTCTAATCCTACAGATGATTTACTGAGTCCAGGAGGTGAAAAGTTGCACCTTGTAAAGTACCTGCCCTTTGAGAGGTGCAGTTTGGAAAAGCCCATTTTTTGTTCCCAGTCATGGAATGGACCCTTTTTCAAGTCCTGTGCTGGAGCACAGAGAAGGTCACTGATATTATCCATAAATCAGGTGCTGATTTGTAACTCTCCTTACACAAGGTTAGAGTTGGAGTTGCTTTCTGTTTCTGAGGTCAGTACAAAATCCCCACAGAAACAGAATTTCCTCTTCATGCAGCTGTGCTGTTTATTTGAGGAGAAAAGTGATGGTTCAATGAGGGGTTCTCACTTAGGTGGGTGTCAGGATCATGTGAAGCACATCTGTGTCTGCATCAATGTAAGATTTTTAATGATTCAGCCTCTTGTGTGGTGGAACTGTTGGGGTTTGACTCGAGCCTGACTCACCTGGACTCTTTTTTTCACTTTTTCTTTAGTGATGATGGCCAAGGAGAAACCGCCAATAACTGTGGTTGGAGATGTTGGAGGAAGAATTGCCATCATTGTGGTATGAGTGTGAGGGGAGCAGGTGTGGGAGGGCTTCCTCACAGCATCTTTGCTTCAGCTGCTCTATCCCTGAGGGTCGGAGGGATGGCTGGTTTAGGAGTGGGAACGTGTTTTTTAGACACTCTTTTCTCCAGTAGTGCTGGTGACTTAGTTATTTCAACTTTCTGTCGAAAACCATTTGTATTTCAGCTGTTTAAGCCCTAAAATCTCCTTGCCCACTTGATTCTAAGTGTCAGATGTCTGCAAGTAATGAATAAATCCAGGGCACACAGAGAAATCTCCCGAAGTGTTAAAAAACCCCAAAGAAACAAAAAACTTGCCAAGCCTCTCTTACTTGCTCTGCCATGCTGCAGTGTAAGTAATCAACATGCAGCTCCTACCCCATGAAAAAATACGCCTTGCTGATGATAAACTGTGAGTGCATGTGCAGGGACTAATTTGTTTCCAAGACACAACATTTGTTCTCCACACTAGCAAAAGGGTCATTAAACCAGGGGAATAGCATTCACAGATTAGTCATGCACGTGGCTGTCCTCATCAGCAGCTGAAGTAGACAGGGATTCTGTTTTTCATCTGTGTGCATGGCCAAAGCTGCAGTACCCTGCAGATCCACTCCTGCCCTGCAAGCCCTGGAAACTTCTGGTTTTGATGTTATTTGTGTTTCTGCTCAGGATGACATCATTGATGATGTGGAAAGCTTCGTAGCTGCTGCAGAGATCCTGAAAGAGCGTGGAGCCTACAAGATTTTTGTGATGGCTACTCATGGGCTCCTGTCAGCAGATGCCCCCCGTCTCATAGAGGAATCCTCCATTGATGAGGTGAGTCTGCTCTCTGCTCTCCAGACTGCAGAGGAGGGGCTGGCACCAAAACTCACAAATTGATGTCCTTCCCGTGGCACGTAGCTCATGTCTGGAATTACTCATTTAATCAGGTGCTTTCAGTTAGCTGGTTCTCCACTGGAACAAAAAAAAAAAAGTGCGTGTGTGATTAATACTTGCTCAGATCAGATCTGCTTCTCTGAGTGTGTTTTCTCCCTAATGCAAATATTAGTCATCCCTGCCTGGACACTTCTGTCCTGCAGCTGGGGCTGTGTGGCTGCCATCTCACTGTGCAGCCCCTCTCCTCCAGCTGGTCAGGGGCTGCTGGTACATGAAGAGGACAGGAGTTCAAACCTTAGTAGTAGATCCTGTGATCTGAATGGACCCATCACCTGTTGGAGAGTGCTGGTTATGCTGGTCCCCTCAACAGACAGTTATAGAGGGGAGACCATTTATTTTAATCATTTTTCCTGGTATGCCAGGATTTCTCCCCCTGAACTGTGAAACAGCACCACACATCCCTCCTGGCGTCAATCCAGGCTGGCTGCTCAGGGAGAGTGAACATTCCAGCAAGCACAACTTCCTTTCCTTTCTTGCCCTCCATAGGTGGTGGTGACCAACACTGTTCCTCACGAGGTGCAGAAGCTGCAGTGCCCCAAGATAAAGACTGTGGATATCAGTTTGATCCTCTCGGAGGCCATCCGGCGGATCCACAACGGCGAGTCCATGGCCTATCTCTTCCGCAACATCACTGTCGACGACTAGAGCAGAGCCTGCCCCCGTCCTGGATTCCACAAGAGAAGGAAACCTGCATGGAAAGGCAATACCATAAAACATAGGCATAACACAACTGTTTATTTTTGTAGGAGCGTTGAGGTTTTCAGGGTCTTGAACCATGAGATCTAATAGAAAAGAATCAACCTGACCAGCACTTTACAAGTGAATAGAAGGGGCCACTGGCAGCGGGGGGGGATTACACCTTAATTAAGAGAGATGGAGAAATGAGGTGGTGTTGAATTTTTAAGTTCCTTTAATGATTTATTTTTTTTTTAGCGTGTTATCTCTTGCCCTGTAGGGGCAGAAAGAAAAGCTAAACAGAAGTAGCTGTCAGCCTGTGAGAAGGGAACAGAGACTGTTCATTGCTGTGTGGGCAACGAGAGCAGCCTTTGGTGTTGTTTCTGCCTGTATCTTGCCCCAGAGCACAGAAGGGAATGTTCAGGCTGTGCTGCTGGCAGAGCTGAGCCAACAGCAGCTCCGTGCCAGCTCAGTGGCCTCTCCTCTCCTGCACAGCAGAGCAGGGACTTTCATCAGAACTTAGTTAGCGGAACATCCTGAAAGGACAGCTTAGGGCAACCCATTGGCAGGGCTGCTCCCATCCCTGGGTCAGGGAGCTGGGAACAGGCTCACGTGTGTGTCCCAGCAGAGCAGGGAATGCTAGTTAATGTGTTGGCCTTTTCATTTTTGCGAGCTTTGGATCATTATTGCCCTTCAGTGGTGAGTCACGTGAGGGTCTTGGTCCTCACTGGGACACTTGTCTGCAGCGCAAAACCAGGCGCGATTTTTGGAGTTGCCTGGGGCTGAGTTTGTGGCAGAGTCTTGTGGGGAAGGGAAGTTGGAACAATACCTGCTTCTAATGCAGCTGTGCTCTCCAAAACACTAACACTGAACCTGCAATAAAAAGTGTAAGATTTTTCAGCTTTGGTGCTTCCTGTGAATCCCGTGCCCTCTGAAGAGCTGCTGTGTCTATTCAGTGTTGCTGTAACAAGGTTCACTTGGCAGCTTGCAGCTTCTTCCACAGGAAGGTAGGACTGGCTCCTTTCTTGAGAGATACTAATTTTTGGGTGGAGGGGACACTTGAGGAAGCAGCACAAGATGCACGTGGAGGGCTTTGTCTCCAGCATGATATATGGATAAACCCCCTTAAACTGATCTTTCCCCTTGATGAGACAAACACACTCCAGAAAAACCTGCACTGCTAGTCTACTGATGTGAGGAACTAACAAAAGCTGCTGGAAGCAGTTGCTTCAACAGCACAGGAAATGTTTAGTTGTTTAGTTTTAGTTATCCTTATTCTACACCCTTCTATTCCACTCCAACATCTAAACTGTGCCAAGGGGCCAGCAGTGACTAAGCAGGACAAGCCTTGAATACCAGGCAAACAAATGGACCTCAGCATGGAGTGCTTGGACCACCTTCAGTATCCAGCATGGATTAAACCTCCACGCCAAATTCCACGAGGGATGTGCAGGACTGGATGAGGTATCAAGGCTGTCTATGGGTTTTCCTGCATTTTCAAACTACCACAGACAAATCTCAGCTGTGCTCTGTGACCACAGCCTGGCTCCTCGGCCTGGAGGGGTGACATGATGCTGTACTGCAAGTATGGAATGGATCATCTGGAGCTGTGGAGTCCTTGCAGATATCTGTGCCCCCTTTCTTCTGAATCAGTGCTGGACAGTGTTCTTCATTCTGGAAGCCAGTGTTAAGAGTGTGAGCAGTATTGCTGTTCTCTTCCCTTCAAAGTGCTTCAAAGTCAGACCTGTCAGGAGCAAGGTGGGGGCTCATTGAGGGTTGTTGCCCCATTCAGGCTTGCTTTTGCTGGGCTGTATTTGGGTACAAACCATGGAATCACAGCACCACTGAGCAGAGGGTTGTGCCTGTGTGCCCTGGGGCCATTTTCCTGAGTGAATTTTTTATGGTTGCTTAAAGAATCACCAGCAAAAGTATCAGCAAAAGCAGGTTTGGTATAGAAGTTAAAAGTTCCACAAAGTTGTTGGCAAGGTTCACTCTGCTACTTACTACATGGTAAAAGCAAACTAAAATCTAAAACCAATCAATCTAAACCCAAAATCAATCCAAAAATCTACATTGAGGCTGGGGAGGGAGGAAGGGTAAGGGTGGGAAAGGGCAAGGATAAAAAGGAAACACAAGATGAGTCACGAGGCTCAGAGTAGACCCCGTTGCAAAACTGAGCCCCAGACTTGACCAACAGTTTAGGCCCAAAGGTTTAACAGCACTTAACAGCATGGACTGTTAGGCTATTGCTTATGCTGAAGTTAAACAATTTAACACTTTCATGTAGCGATTTACTTAAAAATCTAAAGTACATAAGAATCTAGGAGAGCAACATCCATAGTATATTTGCTATAGTGCATTCCCCCTCACACACAGACCTGAAGGAGCCTGTACAAGGTACCTCTGAAAAATTCCCCTCCAGCTCCTGGAAATACTCACATTGGATGTCTTTGCATCTTCTCAACAGGCAAAGGATTCAGCCTCGAGGAATGGTCATAATTCCTTTCCATCCTGGCCCCAATTTAGGTCAGCAGCTTTCTTTAAAAGTTTGGTACCAAAAATGTTGTTCTGCTTGGGTTGTTACTCAGGCAAGAAAAATAATTTTCAAAGGCTGTTTGTTACAAAACAGGAGCTTGTTAGCACAAGTTCCTGGGAGTAGACAGTGTTTTTGATAAGATTGAGAGTTGCTCAGCCCAGGTGCTGTTCCCAAGGCCAAGGCCTAACAAGCATTTCTCAGATCATAGTGCAGCTCAAGAGCCAAGGGGAGGCATCACCAGAATCCACCCCGTGACTAAAAACAACTTCTCTTGCTCCACAGAGTGGCCATGTGGCCACCCCTTGCCTCTGTGCCTCTAAACAGGGATTTCTTATATCCAACTTCAAAATTGTGAGAAATTTTTGATGAGGCTCATTTTGATTAGCTAAATACTGTGATTTTTAAGACTGTTGAACATGAGGGAACGACATTATGTGTGCAAGGACATCTGTGGGACAGTGCTAATATAAACACTCCAGCATATAAAACACTACACTACATTGTCCTGGACAACATTGAGCATAAAATGAGAGAAATCAGCAAAATTACAACAGGATGCAACTTTAGATCTGGAATTCCTGTTGCAAACACAATCCCACCAGTGATGTTCTCCATTTCTCATCACATGATGTATCTCTTCTGTATTTGATGAACAGTGATTAGAGCTCTGTGTCCATTGCTTCAGACACCTTCCAGCAATCAACACAGCTCCTCATGCTGCAGTAATTTTTTTCCTCCAGTGCAAGGTTCATTCCAGTGGGGGTGAGCAGGAAATCTTGCTGGGATGTGTAGGTAGATTGTAACAATTCATGGGTTGTGAAAGAACTGAGTAGTTGAAGTCACATCCCCTAATTCTGGAGAAAACTACAAACCCAAATGTTTGAGTGACGGCTTATTTTTATAGTGGTGTGGTCTCCATGGAATCACAAATAGTTCTTACTCTTCCCAATGTATATAAGTACAGCTTCAAGCATTTCAGCAGGACGTATTTCAAAATGACAAACATTTTGTTCAGTGCCAAGACAAATGTCTTGGGCATTAGTGGTGTTACTTTCACAAATAAACTCCTGTTGTTTCTGTACAACACACACATCAACAGTGACAGCTTGCTGTTTGTTCCCATTTTGTTGGGCCCATACTCTGTGTTGTATTGGAAATAATTCCATGGTGATTTAACCCCAGTGCAGTGGTTGGGTATATAGGGTGTACCAAAGCACTGTGTATTGTTAAAACAAGAGCTGTGGCTTTGCTGTTGGTAGGGTCAGAAGTGAAGTGAACTAGATGCCACCGAGGTTGAAATTGTCATTAAAATTTGTTTGCATTATCCTTGATTATCTTTTACGTTTCAGTGGTCAAGGTACTTCCATAGCTTTCCCTTATGGTTGCTGCTGCAGTAAATTGTCTCCACCACTGAGCTTGGATGCAGCTGCAGACAGGGAGAGATGCAGGCTCCAGAATGAGGAGGAGAGTGAAGAGGAAGGAGCCTGCTGTCTGTGCCCATCTTGCTCCATCTCCTGCCACCACCGCAGATGTCAGATGCTTGGACACCTGGGCCTGTGGGATCTGCCTGCCCAGGAGAGCAGGAGCCCACTGCAGGGAATTGTGAGAAGCCCCTGTGGTTCCCACCCCATCAGTCATGGAGAAGATAAGGAAGAAAGTGGAAGCCTCAGTGAAGGGGACATCACTGAGGCAGAAGCTCTTCCCAGCCCCTCTGAGTGCTCTCCCTGAGTCACCACCTCCTTTGGGGTCTGCATCCCTCATGCTTTTGGGGAGCTGCTGCCCCTTCCTGGCTGCTGAGGATGTGCTGGAGGCCAAGCCCTGCCCACAGTGCCCTGTGCCAGCCTGGCTGGGCCCTGTGCAGCCCCTGGCTCTGTGCAGACCATGGTGAGACCTGGTCACCAGAGGGTCTGCCCTGGTGCTCAGCCTGCCATCCCCCTCCCTGAGGTTAGGCCTCTGTGCCAGGAGATCCACAAGGAGACTTGAAGGCAGAGCACATGGCAGAGAACACCTGGACCATCCAGGAGTCCCTTGACGTGGTGCCCTCAGGAGCTGCCCCTCCCTGCCCTGCTCTGCTGCCCTGCAGCCCTTGGAGACTCCCAGCATGAGGGGCACCAGGAGGGAAGAGTGGGCAGGGTGTGCCACGAGTGGAACGTGGGGGTTCAGCCCAACCCATCTGGAGCCCCCCTGCAGCCCTGCCAGCCTCTCTCCAGCCCCAGAGGAGGTGGCAGCAATGGTGTGCTGGGATGTGCTGCAGGATTTCCTGGTGGGCAGCAAAGCAGGAGGAAGAGGAGGCCAAGGTCTGCGTGTGGAGCAGGACTGCAGCCCCCAGTACCTCCAGGCACTGCATGCCCCAAGGTCTGTGCTCCTGTTCCCTACATACCCCACCAGGAGGCACAGCCTGGTGTAGACAGAGCCAGGGCAGCTCCAGTGTGCTGTTTTCTGCTCAGAAAAGGCCCATGCTCAAAGTGATGGGAGAAACAGCAGGAGCTGATACCTCCCTGGGGCCAGGCTGCATTGCCATCCCACCACAGCCCCTCCTTGATGCACATGGGCACCCAAAACCCTTGAGGAACTAGGGAGGAACCCCCAAAACTAGGGAGGAACCTTTCAAAATTCAGCAAAGGCAAGTGCAGGATGCTGTGCCCTGGGGCATTCACCCAGGATTGCCCAGCACCAACACCTCCATCCTGTGGGTGCAGCCAGCACGAGGCCACCCAGCAGCACAGCCCCTCTGTCCAACAGTGTGGCTGGTGGTGAGTGCCATGGGGACAGCAATGGCTTTGGGGACAGCTCTGGGCCTGTTCCCTCCAGCTGTCATAGCCAGGAGATGTGTGATGCCCTGGCACCAAACCCATTTAGCCAGTGATGGAACCGTGGGGATGCTGGTGATGTCCTCCCAAAGGCAACAGGTTTCTGTCATCCAGGGGGGCACAAAGAATGGGCAGCTCCAGGATGGAGCCCCTCTGAAACAGCAGCTGCTCCTGGCTGCCCAGGACACACAGGAGTGGGGGGTGGAGGGCAGAGGCTCCCATACCTGCCATCCCAACCAGCCCTCACACCTGTGTCCTTGCTTGGTCAGCACCCAGCACCCCCCTGGGCCCTGCCAGGTGGGCAGGTCATGACCTGGCTCTGGAGAGTATGTGCCTGTCCTGAGAGGGTTGTTCCAGTCCTTCAGGATACCCTGGGGCTGTATTAAGGCAAAACAGCCCCAAACAGTCAATTAGAAAGTTGGAGATTTTCATTAGCAAGGATTAAAACCTTGTGATAGGTTGCACAGACTGTGGCGGCAACAATTTAAACAACGTCTGAACAGCCTGCAGATTAAATTTCCCTGGGTTAAACCTGTGGATTAAATTTCCCCAAGGAACAACCCACAGATGAAGTTTATTTCAACAGCCATGGATTAAAATTCTCTGAACAACACGTGGCAACTTTTTTGAACTGCCCACAAATTAAACTTCCCTGATGAAAAGCCCGTGGATTACACAGCTACCCCAGTGAGCAGCTCGTGGGTTAAATTTCCCTGAACTACACATGGAAACCGATTTCTTAACAGCCCATGGCAGCTACAATTTAAACTTTTAAGGAGAGGGAGAAAAGAAGGAGGAAAGGAAGGAAAACAGACATAGAGGAAGAACTTGTGTCACCAGCCTGGGTTCCAGCACTGTCTCTGGTCTGGTCCTTTGGGATGGTGGGTACTCCCCCAGCCCTTGTCCATTGTGGAATTTATAGGCTGGTCCTTGCACAGCCTCATTTTGTTATTCTTGAACTTTTCAGAACAGGCTTGGGGGTTGTTGTGGTTTCAGTTTCTTTCCCCATCAGATGCAAGTGCAATGCTGTCTCAAACTTGTTCTTCGGGATAATTCCCAAGATACGAACCTGGTCCCAGAAAAGCACTGTCCTGCCTCCAAAAGACCTCCTTTTCCAACTGAGCCTTCTTTCATTATTGTGGTAACATTCCTTTCTCTTCTGCCTAGTCTTTGAGCATTAGCTCTTTCAGGTTTACATTAACTCTTTCCAGTGTTCAGTCCCTCACATTTACCCCTTTGCCACACTGGCATTTCCATTAACTTCCCACTGGTTCTGTTTCCAAGAGGGAAGCCATTCACTACATCCTTTAAATACAGCATGAGATGGTGGAACTGCCAGGCAAGGCCTTCATCTGACCCCAGAGTGCATCTGCCCACTTGTCAAGGGTCACTGGAGCCCTCTGTACCTTCTCACCTCTCCAGGGAGGCAGGCTGTGTCCCTGGAGTCTCCTTGCTGCTCCTGGGCACAGGCTGTGTCCCCAAAGTCTTCAGCCCCAGCTCTGGGCCTGCCCCATGTGGGTACCCATGTTCGAAGTGGGGGGCTTGGCAGGGGCAGCCTGGCCCCTGCTGCCCCCCTGGGAAGAGCAGGCAAAGGGGAACAGGTTGATGGGCAGAAGTGCAGCAGCAAGGGCAGATCCCAGGTCCCTCAGCCTGTCCCCAGCCCCTATCTTCAAGCCCCTGGCTCATGGAGCCACTCAAGTACCCCCTGAGAACCCAAAGGCAAAAGCTGCTCACCCCATGAGGAGCCCCAGCTCCCACAGCCACAGCACTCCCAGCCCCATTTTGGCCTTGCCACCAGCCCCAGTTCCCATGGGACTGGGCTGCTGGGGATGCCCCTGAAGGAATTCCCACATCAGTGGGTTTGGGGAGCTTCCCTCTGTGGATTCATCATTGTCTAATACCAGCTGGAGCTTTTTCCCAGGTGGGAAACCACAAATAGCCCATTTCCCCCATGGCACCTCCTTTATTTTGTAGCCAGCGTGTGGGTTGGACTGTGCTGGGGAGGTGGAGGAGAAACCAGGCTCAGCACCCCACAGTTCCCCTGAAAATTCCAGAACTCCCTGCAGTGCTGTGTCCAGCCCAGGGGCCAGGATCCCCTCAGGAGCTCACCCAGCCCTCCTGTGCTCAAAGCTCCTGGCAGATGTCAGATCCCACTGCCTGGTGGTCAGACATACACATTTAAAAGGGAATTTCTAGTTGATGGTTTCTGTAAGGATTTGTCTGATGGATCACTCTCCTTCAAAGATTTTTCCCAATGTTTGAGTCCTTTACTTCCTAGGCTTGTCTGGAGGCTTGTGTTGATCTGCTTCCCCCTGCTTGTATGGCTCTTTACTTTGGAGTGAAGTTCTGAAAATCTGTATACTGATGGAGTCAGCAGCAGCTTTCCACTGTTCCCACATCTAAGGGAGAATCCTGCTTTTGAGATCTCAAAAATGAATGACTGGAGGTGCTTCCTCTCTGGGGCTGGCCTCCTGGAGTGTTCTGGAATGCTCCAGGCTGTGTGAGAACATAGATCACCTCTCTGCAGGGCACAGCCCTCCTGGGCAGGCTCAACTCACCCTGTCAGCAGCTCCTGGGGCACCCCCTGCCCAGTGTGAGCCATCCTGGGAGTCATTTGGGGGCTGAAAGTGGTAAAGGCTGGAGGTGTTGTGGCACATTGTCCCTGCAGGTCGTGTTGGTTGCTGGAACCAGGACATCACCAGCAGCAGGAGACAATGGGGACGTTCCACTCAGGGCTGAGCCATTGCTGTGTAACAATGGGCACTCTTTGCCAGGGCAGGGGGCCACTATGAAGAGAGACACAAGTGGCACGGCTCCAGAACAAGGAAGGAGGAGAGCTGGCTGAGGAGGAGGAAGAGACTGAAGAGGAAGGAGCCTGCTGGCTGTGCACGTCTTCCTCTTCCTCTTCCTCCTTCTACCACCTCCTAGCCAGCACCTCCTAGCTCCCACCCTACCTGCTCCTCTCCGGAGCAATGGCAGAAGAGGCTCCTGAAGAGGCTCCTGTAGAGGTTCCTGAAGAGGCTCCTGTAGAGGCTCCTGAAGAGGCTCCTGATGATGGCAGTTCTGTGGTTTTGGAGACACCAGCAACAGTGGCAGCTGTCACTCTGGGCCAGATGCTGCAAATTGCCCTCGGGTCAGCAAGAGATGGAGCTGTTGACTTCGAGACACTGCACAACCTCCTGAATGGGCTGCTTTTACACCTGGGCCTGAAGGATCTGCTTGTTCAGGCGAATGGGGAACCACTGGAGGGGGCTGAGGAAAGCCCTTTTGCTTTCCTTAAGGAGTTAAAGCAGAGAGTGGAAGCCAATGAAAAAGAAATGGCAGAGGTAGAGGCTCTTCCCAGCCCCTGTGCTCCTCCCAAGCCACCCTCTCCTCTGGTGTCTGAACCCCTTCATGCTGCTGGGGAGCTGCTGCTGAGGACGTGCTGAAGGCCAAGCACTGCCCAGGCCAGGCCCTGTGCAGCTCTGTGCACACCATGGTGGGTGTAAAGGACCTGGGCCACAGGCACCCTGCCCTGGGGCTCACCCCATCCTCCCTCTCTCCTAGTTCCGGACTCTCTGCCAGGAGCTCCGTGAGGAGGTTACTGAGATGAAGGAGGAGCAGTCCCGCATGGCAGAGGATGTGCAGAAGATCATGGACAACATTGATGTGGTGAGCTGCCACTGGTGCCCTCGGGAGCTGCCCCTGCCCTGCAGCCCTTGGAGGCTCCCAGCGTGAAGGGCACCAGAAGGGAGGAGTGGGAAGGGTGTCCCCAGAGCGGAATGTGGGCGCTCAACCCAACCCACCTGGAGCCCCACACTTTCCTTCTGCCAGCACTGCCCTGGGGAGGGCACAAGGACAGCGCTGCCCGCAGGTCAGGCTGGTGGTAGAGGTCACTGCCTCCCTCAGACAAGGCTGCTGAGGCATTTGTGAACTAAAAAGCCATGGAAAAAAAAGTAACCTGGGTCCTGGGAAGGTGGGGAGACAGGTATTTCACCTGGCTCCAGGTGTGGTGAAATACAGCCACAGCCACTTGGCATGGTCCTGTCCAGGATCCCTCTGTCTGGTGTCCAAGCTAATTTGCAAATGTCCCTTTTAAATCCTGCTCCTGTGTTCTGACTCCTGTCCCTGTCCTCACCCTACTCCAGGAAAATTTCCAGAACATGCTGGAAGAGCTCCGTAAGCAGGTGTTGGACTCTGTCTTGGTACGTCCTTGAGCACACCCACGGCCTGCTCCAGGCCAGGGTCCCCCTACAGCAGGGCATGGTCCCCAGAAGTTCTTAGGGAGGTCAACACTCCTCTGGTTCCCATCCTGCCCCCAGTTACATGGATGGCTCTGAAGCCTTCCTTCCCCCCCCCAAAAAAAAAGTCTGGAAAAGAAGCTGATGCTCTCCCCAGCTCCAGAAGAGGTGAGAAACATGGTGTGCTGGGACATGCTGGAGGACTTCCTGATGGGCAGGAAAGATCTGGCCCCTGTCACAAGAGGAGGCCATAAATCTGGCAGTGGAGTGGGATCACAGCCCCCTGCACCCCAGCGCCCCTGCCAAGGTTGCTCAGGACTCCTCTCCCCTGTGCATCCCACCAGGAGAAGGACCTGGCATAGGCTGAGCCAGGGCAGCTCCTCTGCTGGCCTAATGTGTGCCCCCAGCTTGTCTTCTGCTCAGAAAAGGGCCACATTCATGGTGGTGGGAGAAACAGCAGGAGCTGATACCTCCCTGGGGCCAGGCTGCATTGCCATCCCACCACAGCCCCTCCTTGCTCAGCATCAGGCAGGACCACAGCTCCCTGCCCTCTGGGTCTCTCTGGAGCAGTGGCTGGGGTTGGGAGACAGCAGAGGGATGGTATGGGGCAGGTCTGGGATGCTGAATCCCATTGCTGGAGGGAAGAATGCAATGCATGTATTAGATGGCATCAGTCAGGTGTTAGCTGATCCCCTGGGTTGGCTGTTAAAACCATGGTCATGGAGGTGCCCAAAGGACTAAACTGGCTGGGGAGGAACATTTTGAAGTTCAACAAAGGCAAGTGCAGGGTCCTTCACCTGTGGAGGAACAACCCCAGGCACCAGCACAGGGCTGGGACTGACCAGCAGCTCTGTGGGGAAGGAGCTGGGGGTCCTGGTGGACAGGGAGCTGCCCGTGACCAGCACTGTGCCTGAGGGGATGAGAAGGGCACTGGTGTCCCGGGGTGCTTTGGGAAGAGCATTTCCAGCAGGTCAGGGGTGATGCTGCCCCTCTGCTCAGCCCTGGCCAGGCCTCCCCTGGAGCAGTGTCCAGTTCTGGGCTCCTCAGATGAGAGGGACACGGAGCTCCTGGAGCAGGTCCCGTGGAGGGCCACAAAGATGATCTGGGGACTGGAGCATCTCTGTCCTGGGGAAAGGCTGACAGAGCTGAGGCTGTTCAGGGTCAAGAGGAGATGCTGAGAGGGAACTGAGGCTGGGAGGGTGACGCTGAGCATCCAGGGGTGGGATCTGTGCCTCAGTTTCCCCAGGAAAAGCTGGGTTGGGAGGCTGTCTTGGAGGCCCTGAGTGCAGCCCATTGTGACAGCCATTCCATCCTCTCCTTCCCAGTCTGCCCTGAGGAACCAGGATGGAGGCTGGAAGGATGGAAGTCTCGCAAACTCGTGGGATGACCCAGGACTGATTGTCATCGGCAACGAAAGTACCTCTGGGCACATCTGGGGAGGGACCTGGAGGCTGTGAGGGCACAGCAGGCTGGGCAGGGAGCCTGCAGACTGCTGGGTTTTCCCCCAGCCATGTTCCCCCAGGCTTCCCTGACCCTGGGGAACTCCCTCTGGTTTCTTCTTCCAGTTACCCTCCTGGAAAGGATACCCATACCAAAACATAGGGACATGGAGCTCAGCAGCCCTCTGTCCCCCAGCGCCAAGACACTGGACAGAGAGAAGGATTTGGAGGAAAATGACATGGGACAGATCAAGGATGAAGACATCAAGATGAGCATCTCCAGGGTAGAGACTCTTCCCAGCCCCCTGGGTGCTCCCCCTCCTTTGGGGTCACACCCCCATCTTGCTGCCCTTAGACCAAGGTCTGGTTTGAGACCGAGCTCACAGTAGCACAGGGGGGTTCCTTGAGGGAAAGGGGTGAAGTTTTGGGGTCAAGAGCTGTGGCTGAAACTGTGCTTTTGTTTTGTGCTCTGTTGTTTGCTCAGGCTTCTCCCCACATGCACAGAAAGAGTCCAGATGGTTTCACTACCTCGAGAATGCACTCAGGAGCCCCTGGCACCCACTCCCCAGTCCAGGGGGTACAGTCAGCACAAGGGATCCCAGCCAAGGATGGGGCTGGGATCAGCAAGTGAGTGCCATAGGGACAGCAATGGCTTTGGGGGCAGCACTGGCTTTGCTCCCTCCAGCTGTGCCCATGTGGTGCCCTGGTGTTGGATCCATCTATCCACTGATGGAACCGTGGGGATGCTGATGATGATTTCCTCCCACTAGGCTCCCAACATCCAAGGAGGCAGGAGGAGGCAGCTCCAGGACACAGGCAGGAGGAGGCAGCCCCAGGACACAGGCAGGAGGAGGCAGCTCCAGGATGGAGCCATCCCCAGCTGAAGATGGACTGTAGGTGCAAAGGCTTTTGTGACAAGCGTGGGGAACAGTGGCTCGTCCCCTGGCGGGGCTGGGACACGCAGTGCCAGAGCTGGGTCATGACCTGCCCTCCTGGCAGGGCACAGGGGGGTGCTGGGTGCTGACCAAGCAAGGACACAGGTGTGAGGGCTGGTTGGGATGGCAGGTATGGGAGCCTCTGCCCTCCACCCCCCACTCCTGTGTGTCCTGGGCAGCCAGGAGCAGCCACCACATTGTGGAGGTGCCAGTGGGACTGAGGTGAGCGTGTCCCAGGCTGGGAGGAGCATCCCATCCCAGCAAAGGGTACAGGAACCTCCCCCTTTGACCTTGCCACCAGCCCCAGTTCCCATGGGACTGGGCTTCCCCTGGGAGAAATTCCCATAGCAGTGGGTTTTGGGAGCTTCCCTTTGTGGAATGACCATTGTCTAATATGAGCTGGAGCTTTGTCCCAGGTGGGAGTCCACAAACAGCCCATTTCTCCCTTTATTTTGTAAGCAGCCAGTGGGTTGGACTGTGCTGTGGTGGTGGTGGAGGAGAATCCAGGCTCGGCAACCCACGATCCCCCTGAAAAACTCCCTGCAGAGCTGTGCCCAGCACTTGGCTCTGCCTGCATAGTCAGGGCTGTCCCCCAGGAGCCTGCCCAGCCCTTTTCTCCCTGTTTTAGGATGCTCCTAAAGATGCCCTCTTCTGAGTACTCACCTTGTGACCAGCTTGTGCAGTTGCCTGGCCTGTGAGTGGCACCAGCACTGGTGCATCGGGGGTGGGACAGGGGCAGATGGGTGCTGGCAGTGCCCTGCAGTGTCAGGGGTGGCTCATCTGGCCCCTGTCACCCTCCCCAGACACTCTGAGATCATCCCATCCACGCCACCGCCATCCCCCGGCCTCTCCGGGCGCCTGCCCCGTGCTCACAAGAAGTCCCAAAGGTAGGGACATGGGGACACATCCCTGGGGCCTAAGGGAGCCCTGTCCCAGCAAGGACAGCTCCTCCCTGGGTGGGGTGGAAGGGGCCCGAGGTGCCTGGGCAGAGAGGAGCTGCAGAGGGTCAGCTGGGCTTACCCCAGGTCAGAGAACTTTTACAGCTCTCCGTGCTGTCCTGTCAAGCCCTGAAGCCTCATGTCAAGCCTGAGCTCAGGTTTGGTGGGGACATGGTGCCTCCTGTGAAAGTGGTTCCCAAAATCAAGCCCCAGAGCTGGGACAGCCCTGCTCCTGCCTCCTGGTGTCTCCTGCAAAGGGCACCAGGACTCGTCACGGCCGTGGGCAGCTCCTGGGGCTGTGGGCAAAGGGCAGGTCCTGCAGGGCTGGGTGGGCAGGGGTCTCCTGCAGCAGCTGGAGGAGGGGGGAGCACCCCCTGAAGCCCTCCCTGGCAGAGCAGGTTGAAGCACAGAGTGCCACGGCGCTGGGCACTGAGCATCCCTGTGCCCTGTCCCACAGGGACAAGGAGAAGGAACCCGCCTATCACCGCGGATCACCGAAATACTGCGGGGGCAGACACACCAGCACCTTCGCCAGGCAGCCCATGGAGTATCTCCTTCCAGACCCCAACAAGGTAGGCATGGGGAAGGCGGGGATACAGACACCGAGGCTGGGAGAGTGATGCCGAACGTCTGGGGGGAGGATCTGTGCCTCAGCTTCCCCAGGAGGAGCTGGGTGGGGAGGCTGTTTTGGGGATGCTGAATGCAGCCG
>VWYO01014959.1:8321-32110 GCA_013400275.1 Rhadina sibilatrix
GCAGAGGGAAGGGAAGGGAAGGGAAGGGAAGGGAAGGGAAGGAGATTTCCACTGAATTGTGCCTTTACTTCTTTTAATTTCTCAGTGCAAGGACTGAAATCCCAGGGAATCGGGGTATTTTATCAAAAGATATCTTCATTTTAATGAGCAGATCTATTTGAAATGCTAATGTTCTTCAGCCAACAGTGGATTACACATAAGAAAATTTAACTTTTATTGACTCTACTGAATACTAGTTTTGTATCTTTTAAGGTGAGTGGGTGAGATGTATAATTTTTTCTGCTGAAGGTCTATGTACTTTGCTGTTAATTTAAATGATGATTTTTTTTTTCCTTTTAAATCCCATGGCAGCCTTTTTCCACCCTCGCCTTACCCAGTGCTGTGATAAATGTTTAGAAAAGTCATGAGAGAATGGGTCCTGATGTAAATTTGGGAGCTCCTGGGACATGCATTCAAACAAATCCATTCTCAGCATCCAGCTCTCCTATGGATATAGGGGTTTATTCATCCTGGAGAAGAGAAGGCTCCAAGGAGCCCTGAGAGCCACTTCCAGTGCATAAAGGGGGTTCAAGACAGCTGGGGAGGGGTTGAATGATGATAGGCTCTGGCACAGCTGCTAGCACTGAAAAATGAGGTCTTGGGCCAGCAATTCTCTTATGGAAATGTCGATTCAGCAGAGGTATCAGTCAAAAAAGCAAATGAAATCTGAGATATTTTAGAGAAATAAAGAAGAAAACGGAAGGCGTTTTCCTGTCTCTATGGGTAATGTCCTCACATCTTGAAAATTGTTGTGTGGTTCTGGTCACGTTATAATAATTCTGTGAAAACTTCATGGAAAATCCATCACTGAAGGGACAATCCATAGTGGATTGATGGCACTGGAATAAGGAGCAAACGGACAGGTTGGAATGCAGCCTGGCAGTGGGATGACTGAGGAAGGGACGATGGACACCTGTAGAATCCAGAGTGATGTGAGCAGTGGCTGAGAAGATGAAAAGGCAGCAAACGCTGTTCTTGTGTAGTAATTACTCCACAACAAATCAAATTAGTGAGTGCCCAGCTCAAAACAAACAAAGGAGGTGCCAGAAAAAAAAAAAAAAGGATGTGGAACTGTGGAACTCTCTGAAGCAGCTTGGAGCAAAGGGTTGGACATGTTCAAAAACAACTGGGGATATTCAGAAAAGGAAAATCCATAAAGCAGGCAAACACATCTCAAGATGTTCTCCAAGCCTCCATTCACACCCAAGCCTCATCCTGGAGGAATTTAAGAATCTCTATGAAGGAAAACTCTCCTATTCCAATATCTGTCCCTTGGAAGGTGTTTTAGACATATTGAGGATAGGACACCCATGTAGGGACTCATCCATAATGATGTTTTTACAGGCTTTACCCCCTCATTTAACATATTCTTAATTTATTGGGGTTTTTTTCTGCACAGAGCAGCACGAGAGTAGGAAGTGAGTACACAAACATATCTGGTAGGTGAAATAAATAAGATGAAGTGTGGGGAAAACAACTTATCAATATTCCTTGGCTGAGGGTGTGCTGGCAGATCATAAACAGTTTGTGAGAGCAGCACCTAAGAACTGTGTCATTCTAAATAAATAATGATGGGGGGGGTGGGTGAATAATAATAAAAAATTAATTCTATTAATTGAAAGATATCTGTTTTTCAAGCCACAGATCTAATTGCTAGAGAATGCAAGAGGTCTTAAGGAGGGAGGATGAGCCAGTGGTGAAACACAGGGCTGGAAACCTGTGGAATTCTGTCCTCTCCCTCAAGCTACTGGGAGTTTTCATGTCAGGTCCCTTGTTCATTCAATCTCTGTTTTTCACGACTTAATAATTAAATCTTGTTTTCTTTGCAGTGCCAAAAAAAATCCCACCAGAAATATGGAAAAGAAATTATTTGGGTCAGCTCCCAAAACTTTAATTTCTTAATGAACTAAAAAGGGGGGGGAAATTACTTTGTGGCAACCAATTCATTCATCCTAATTATTCTCTTTTAGGGAGAATAATTTTTTAACAGCGCCCTGTTCAAAATCAGCAATGTAACATTATTAGACTATTCAAAGATATCAGCTCCTAATTTTTTTTAAAATTGTGAGCTGTACAGGAACATCCTCAGTCCTTTAACTGACAGATTTTTTAAAAAAATATATTCTTTGTGAAACAGGGTTTGTGCAAAAAGAAAAATTTTAGCTCTATTGCAAACAACATAGGCCAGAATTATATCCCATAATGAGTTTGTACTACACCAGGCATAATTATGTGCTTGCAACCGGTGCTGATTCTAGAATAATAATTACCAAAATTTTAAGTACATTTCTGAATTTTACCTAAACCTTCTAATTACATTGAGATTATCCACAGAATTGAGCTGCTAAATGAGAATCTGATTGAACAGCTGTGGGGATAAAAATAACTCCAACCTGCCCATCTTGTCTGCTTGTCCCAACAGCTGGTGCCAGCCTCAGAAAATACAGAAAATGTAAAAAATGAAGGTGAGTTGGACTAAACACCAGCAGAGTATTTTGATCTCCTCCAAGGGCTGGATCCTGACATGGGTTAAGGTTTTTGCAGCTGAGAGAAGCCAGTTTGAATAATGAGATTTCACAGCTCACTTTCCAAACCCATTTATTGATACCAGACTTGAGACCAATCCAAAAACCTGGATCTCACACTGCAGGCATCATTAAAAAACACGATTAAACCCTCAGCCTTTTAACCTCACCCTGTGATCCCTTCACAGAAGATAACCATTAACCAGTGTTGCATTTTCCAGGTTTTCTGCCCTCAGAGCACTAAGCCATGCTTTTCCTGCTATCCCAGATTTGTGTTTACGTGATTCCTCCCTGCCCTGCATATTTTGGGATTGTAAACTTTCTCCAACAAGTAAAATGTTTTGGGGAAACCAGCTGTGCTGCAGCAAAGCTTTGTTCGCAATGTTCCATTTTCTCCCCTCGCGGGGCTGATGCCCTCCACAGATTCCTTGCAGCAAATGCAGACTTTTTGCTAGCTGGGCATAATAATCCAAAAATATCACTTCATAATTAAGGATCACACGTGTTTTGCACGTTAACGACCATGGCTGAGCTTGCTGGACTAAGAACACCAGTGTCAGCTGGAGAGAGATGACAAATCTTCACCCAGGGTATCCAAACGCCTTTTGAGCCTCCATGACTTCTCAGCAGATTATTTCTTTCACCCAAGTGGTTTCAAGAGGCAAATAAAAAACTCCCTCTGCCTCTAAATTTGATTCCAGCCTTCTACTGACTGGCATTAAGGTCTGCTGTGGGTTATGCCCAGTGTTAGGTAAAAAAAAAAATAAATGTAATTGGTTCGTGTCATCCATCACTATGTTTCGAAGTACTAAAGCTAAAGTGGTTAAAAAAATGTACAGCTTGAAGCACCATCCCAGCCAAAAAGCTACAGCTCTAAAAAGAGAGGACTGAGTGTAAACATGAGACTTCTTGCTCCATGCACTCAACATCCTGTATGAGTTCCACAGAACTTAAATGGGGATTCTCTGGCTTCCTAAAAACCAAGAATCTCATCCCAGAAATTAAAGATTAATGTTTCCAGCATTAAGTGATTAATTTTGTTGGTAGTGTTGCTCCTTACAGCCCTTTGGGACCAGCCCACACATCACCAGTTGACTTCTAACAGAGCCCCATAACAATCCCAAGGAAGATGCAGGGTCAGATGGGATCTTGGGGAGGAATTGTTCCCTGTGAGGGTGGGGAGGCCCTGACACAGGGTGCCCAGAGAAGCTGTGGCTGCCCCTGGATCCCTGGAATTGCCCAAGGCCAGGCTGGACAGGGCTTGGAGCAGCCTGGGGTAGTGAAAGGTGTCCCTGCTCATGGCAGGGGGATGGAAATCGACCCCTTTCAAACCAAACTGTTGTGGGATTGTATCCCATGTTTTGCTGTCTGGATGAATGATCTAGCAGGGTGAACTCTTACAATGGGGTCACAGTTTTGGAGACAGGCACAGGACTGAACGCACCAAAGGCCGTGTGACAGCAAATAAAATTTATTGATGGTTGCCCTCTTTTAAAGGGGATTTAAAATTCCCACTCTTACACCTGATTTACACCTAATCTTACCTGATCAAGGTCTTAACACCACCTTAATCCTGAATCTAAATTCAGGATTAAATGAGATTGGTTGGGGTCCCCTCTGGTTTAAGTTTGAATCCAACCTATTCTTGTCTTATCCAAGAAGTCATTTACTTCTAAGCTGGTCCAGTTAGGGTTCTGTTACAGCCAATTTTATCTGTGCAGCTTAGAGACCAGCTGTAGCTGTCCCAGTGAACCTCAGGGGGCTTGGATTTTTCAGCAAAAAAAAACCAAAAAAAAACAAAAAAAAAAACCAAACCAAAAAAAAACAAAACAAAAAAAAACCACACACAAAAAAAAAAAAAAAAAAAAACCAAACAAAAAAAAAACAAAACAAAAAAAAACCACACACAAAAAAAAAAAAAAAAAAAAACCAAACAAAAAAAAAACAAAACAAAAAAAAACCACACACAAAAAAAAAAAAAAAAAAAAACCAAACAAAAAAAAAACAAAACAAAAAAAAAACCACCTCTCCTGTCATGCAGAACCTCTAACCCAGCAGTTCTCAAGCTTTTCTCACCTCTTCCCTCTGCCATTAACATATTATTCCTTCCATTTACCCCTCCAGGATGACCACTCTACTTGTGCCTCTGGTTTGGTTAGAGCAGAATGAAAGGTTTGCTGGTTTGGGTAAGGATTACAATAATCCTGCCCTGGATCTAAATATCTTCAGCTGGGCCCTGAGCTTCCTCCTCCAGAGCAGCCTTTCCCATGATCAGCCCACTGATGTTGTGGCCCTGCAATTACATTGCCTGGGTTTTTTTGGATGTGGTTCAATTCCCATTCCAGATGAGAACACCCTGGAGCTAATAAAACACCAATGACTCCCTGCTGGGGATCCTGGTTCTTTGTTGCTGTGTTATCTGTTTTTCTTCAAATAGTTGTTAAGCACGCCGTTTTCTCTTTCAATGGCTGAGAATGTGAATTTCTTCTGCTGGTGGTGCCTCCTTCCACCCTTCTTGGAGTCTTTTCTCTCTAAAGATGACACTGATGTGCATTGTCCTCCTTCCTCCCAAGAGGGCAGCTGGCACAGGCTTCAAACAGCATCTCTGACTGACAAAAACGTGTCTGCAAAACACTCAGAGCCAAAAACTCCCACCTTGTGCTTTCCTCTGGAGGAGAGCACAAAATTCTATGCAGGGAAGAGGATTATCAGCACCATCCTGCAGATGGGAAAAGCTGAGTTCAGCCAAACTCTACCCTGAGGCTCAGGCAGTTGCCAGCCAGACTCCCAGCTCTGTCCCTCCTCTGGGATTATCCTCCCAGCAGAGCTGGGGGGAATGAGTGTATGAGCTCTCATAAATCACTCCAGGGTGAAGTTCAGGAGCTGAGCTCTCATAAATCACCGCAGGGTGAAGTTCAGGAGTCGAGCCCTCATAAATCATTACAGGGTGAAGGTCAGGAGCTGATCTTCAGCCTTTCCTACCTTGGGACACAGAGCCCTCTGTGCAGTCCAGAAGTGCCACAGAGACAGAGCTGGCCCTGGATCTGGAGTGGGCAGGACAGATGGAAGGGCTGCTGCTGGTTCCTGGCATACCTGGAAAGCCACAGGGACCTTACAAGGCAACATCCTGCAATTATTGCCTCTCTCCTGCAATTCTTTCATTGATTTTATCCTGGATCTGCCCTGCAGCTCTCAGCTCTCCACACCAGACCCTCTCTGCAGACACAGCCCTGCACTGCCCACCTTCCAAAACTCTGCTGAAAGCCCCACAGCTCCTTCCAAGGGAAACCCCTCACTCCTAAAGTGTTTAATTACATCTTCCAGTCACTCCTTCCCCAAAAAGAGCACCAGGATAAATCCCTCCTGCCCGATGAGAGGTGACATTACCCAGTGTGACTCAGCTGGCACATTTCAGGATTAATCCAGCCACAGCCTAACGTGTCCCAGGGGAGGCCAAGTCAGACGTTGGTGTCTGGAGCCAGGAATGAATCTCATCCTCATGTTCCACATTTATCCTCACCTCTGGCATGGTTGCTGCATCAGCCTCCCCCCCATGAGAATTCCTGTTCACATCCAGGGAGTTTGTGCATCCCAACCCTGCAGGGGAGTCAGCCCCTGATGGTTTGGGGGCAGAACTCCCAAGGGCCTTCGTGCCTCCAGCACCTTTAATCCCACCTGAACATTTTTGTGAAACCTTAAAACCTCAGTCTCGGGGACAGTGTGCCCAGGGCACATTCCAGGGAGATCATGGAACAGGGAAAAGAGAGATTCAGCTGTGGACATGGGAATTATCAACTTCATACAAACACTGTCCAGGAAAAACAGTGAAAAGAGGCATTTCAATAAAAATCTCGCTTCTCTCCATGAATCTTTTAGCAATTCCCTTTGGGTAAATCCAGTCCAAAGTTTCTCACTGGGGCCATTGACGATGGCTGCCAATTAAAAGCATCTAAATGGATACATTTGATTCACCTTTTTGTAGTTTTCAGTGCTAAAAGAGATCTAAGGCAGACAACATCAGAGAGGATTACTCATGTGTCCCGAAGAAAATACATCCCTTAAAAAGGAATAAAAAAATCTCTTTGTGACTACCTTTTGGAAAATTCATGGGGAGCTATTCAAGGGATCATAAGAGACCAAACCACTGTTACAAATAATCAGAATATGTTCTTTTTTATCTGAGTCAGAGCACACGAGGAATGACACAAAGACAGCTGCTGCAGTTTTAAGGAAGGGGCTGAAGTAATCCTGTACCTTTTAACCTCTTTCCTCAGCGTTTGAGCCATCAATATTTCTGCTTTAGAGCTTCACTACACTTATTGAATCCACCCAGCATCCCGGAATGACGAGGCAAAGGCTGAATTCCCAAGGAATCTGACACCAGCGCTGAGGATCAATTTTCTGCTCTTGTTTCTTTTCTTGTCGCTCGACAGGTGAAGCCATGAATGAGAACAAGACACTAATGAGGTTGTAGAGCATCGTTTTGAAAACACATTGAGTCCAGAGGCGTAAATGGTCTCTCTTAATGAATCTTCATGTTTCACTTGTACTCACTTTAGCGTGATAAATCAATAGTGCATGCTGTGGCAGCGGGAGCATCGCTGCTGTACGCCCAGGCTAAATCAAGAGTGCCAAGACAAGTGCTCAGGATGCAGCACCACAGAAACAAGCCTGGAAGGAACCTCAAAATGTGATTTAATCCGTTCCTTCTCCATGCCAGCCAAGCCCAGGGCTTGAGAAGCATTCCTTTAACCTGGGCAGAGCTCATCATTCCACGCTCTCAGGGTGCTGGATATGACTCACATAACTCAGCATAACCACACAACCATCACGAGCTGATTTGGAATATAACCCCAACCTCTTCCTTTCTTATTTTTTTTTTTTTTTTTATTCCCATTCCTTGAGGGTGTGTCCCTATGACAAAGTACAGAGCGGTGCAGGTGGGTGTGGGAAAATCCCATGGATCAGTACAAACTGGGAATTTCCTGGCTGGCAGCTGCCCTGCTAAGCAGGGCCAGGGTGTCATGCTGTGGCCCTTTTCCCAATCACTTTTATTTTCTTCACACCCTCCTTGGGCTAGAAGGGGTGGGGAGAGCAGGAATGTGTACAGGGGTGCTGGGCAGGGGGAGCATACCAGCTTGACTTCTCTGCAGGCCACCCTGACCCTTGTGAATGTTCATTATATCTCATCCCATATCCAAAAAAATCAGCTTGGACCAGTGATTAGGGCGAGGGACCAGGATTTAGCTACACGATCCTTTACAAACCACTTGGATTATTTCAGACAAATCCTTGAAGGATCTAACCAGACCATCTCTTATAGGTACTCAACATCCCAGTTACAAATCCCACAGACTTTTTGATCAAGAGAGAAAAGCCCATGACTCAGAGTTTAGGGTTTCTATTTCCATTTAACTCTGCAGTCAATGAAGAGGGTTAGACATGGTGTCTGAATTAATGTATATCAGCACATGAAAGTACATTCTTTATCTTTTCCCTGGTTATTCCCTGTTCATGTAATTATTTTCAAGTCAAAGAAAGTGTCATAAAAATGTCTTCATTGGTGCTGTAATGTGGCATATCAGAGGAGAATCAGTTTCACAGCAAGTCTGGCTCAAGCACTGACCAGTGCTGCATTTTTCAGAAGAAACTACTGGGGAAAGTACAGATCCTTCTGCCTTTTTGTTGGTCTGTACCCTGTCATTGTCATCAGTTTTACTCTGAAGCAGGAGCTGTTTGTTCTGTTTGACACTGCTGCAGATGCCTCCTATTATCCCCTGATTTCCAGTGGGACACGGCCATCCCCAAACGCCACCTCAGATCAGCACCATCCCTCCAAAACACACGCTTGCCTTTGAGTTTATCTCGGCATAATTAATTATTCAGGTTATTCCCTGGGTCTGTAATTAAACAAGCTTGATTCTACTGGTTTTAGATTAGTCATTATTCACTTTCATCAGTCTTCTTGTTCTAGTACCGGAGTGTTTCTGTGTACTGGGTTTGGGAGGGCAGGTTTTGGACTTCAGGGGTGGCTTCTGTGAGAAGCTTCTCTCATGCCTGAGGGAGGCAATTCCAGACAGCTCCAGAGAATTCAGGAGTGAGGTTGAGCCCAGGAAGAAGGGAGGGGTAGGAGGAAGGTGTTTTATGATTTGGTTTTCATTTCTCCTTATCCCGCTCTGATTTTATTGGTAATACATTAAATTATTCTTTTTTTTTCCCTAAGTCAAGCCTGCTCTGCCCTTGACAGCAACTGCTGAGAGATCTCTCCCTGTCCTTGCATCGACCCAAAAGCCTTTCCTTGTATTTCCTCTCTCCTGTCCAGCTGAGGAGGGGAATGATGGGGTGGCTTTGGTGGGAACCTGGTGTCTCGCTGAGGTCAGCTCACCACCGCCTGATTTCTCTGAACAAACCTTTTCTCAGCACTCGTTTCCTCTTCATGTCACATCCCTGCACATCCACCTCCTCCCTCCCTCTGCCCCTTGCAGAAACCTTTCCCTGTCAGCGCTATCACCTTATTCTGGAGATCTTTACTCAGTCTTTTGGGATATGGGGCAGCCAGGAACAGGGAATGGAGACGGATTCAGCATCGTGCAAAGCTCTGCATCTTCCCCTGAGCTACTCACACAAGGCTCCCTTATAACCAATATCAATCCAGCCACACCAAACCCTTGGAGTTTGGTTTCTGATACCAAGGGCCATAAATCGGTAGCACAGGAAAAAGAAAAGGAGTGGGTTCTCCATTTCTTGCCATTTTCAGGCACAAGCTGCTGACATTCCTCAGCCAAAGGTCAGATGATGAACTCGGTGTGAGAAGGCCAGGGCCCCAGTGATTTATACATCCAAATCTATCACAGGGGAGAATGAATTACCCTGTGAAAGAAATGATCCTTCTCCACTGACTGCAAAAGGAGAAGAGGGAAGACAGCTCATTTGGGCACAGGTCTGTTTTTTTATTCTATCTCTAACTTCATTCCTTAAATAACTGTGAGGTGAATCCCATCCCACACGCTGTGTAAAAGATCAAGGTGAGTGAGCTAATGATCCCATCTGGCCCTTAAATCTGTGAAAATCACTGAAATATGAGCTGATTCAAGGGACTCCTTTCCCACACAGCCAAGGTAACCAATTCCTGCAAAAAAAACCTGAAGCCAGCCACAATTTAAAAAGCACAAGCAGAGTTAAATATTATGGTTTAAAAATACTGAAAGGTTTGGGAAGGGGGAAGGATTTACATTCTCTGCTCCAGAAAGAAAACAACCAAGAAATGGGGATTAGGAAGAAAGCACCCATGTGATTAAATTATCCCAGAGCTGACAGCCTCAAGACTCCTTCTGCTGACAACCAAACCAGACCCGTCCCATTTTATGCTGGAATCATAAAGCATGGTTCCAAAATTTCCTGTGACACTGAAAATCTGACCTGAGACCATGTCCATCACGTGAAGAGCTGCCCCTCTGCATGGAACAGCCCAGTGTGTGTCTTCCATCAGTCTTTCCTAGCTGGGAAGGTCTGTCACAGGCTTGTCACTGTCACAGACAGCTCCAAGGGCCAGAGAGACCTTGATTTCATCCAGAATGGTAACATATTATTTCAGTTTTACTCAGGCAGCTATAATTGAAATGGAGTCTCTTCACAAGGCCAATTTCCATGTTGGATGCATTTTTCAAGTCCACCATCAGAAGAGAATGCTCAACACAAAGACTACTAAATTAGTCTGAGAAATGAATCCAGGGACACAGTCGAACATCCCTCCTCTCAAATGAGCATGTAATTAAAGATTCTTTTTGCATTTTGGTAATTTCAGTCAGCTCCAAGCCTTAGGGCTTTATTCTGAAGTGGAAGATTGATTTTATAGGGGTTTTGACGAAGAAGTGGCTACATTTTTGAAATTCATTCCATTTCTGGACTACGTCTGAGGGAGATTCATCCCCCTTGTGATTCCAGTGGCTTCACTGGGGACTGATGTGAATTAAATACGATCAGTGGTGCCTCATAAATTTCCAGTTGCCCGTGCAGTAAGTGGTTCTGCACAGTTACAGGACCCGTGGTTTTGGATGTATCAACATCCAGAGATATCTCAGGCCAACAGTTCAGTGTTAGAGGGCACACCATGGCAGTGGGGATTTGAAGATGGCCCCACAGCCACAAGGCATTTATCAGAACGTTTTGAGAGCAGCCCTGAAGAAAATGAATTGTGAGTGGCAATGGGCATGGCTCAGCCATGTGTATTCACAGACTGAATTCTGGGCTGCAGCAAGAAAAAGAGTGACCAGCAATCTGATGGAAGAGATCCTCCCCTCTTCTTTACTGCATCCAGCACTGGGGATTAGGAAGGAATTCTTCCCTGTGAGGGTGATGAGCCCCTGGCACAGGGTGCCCAGAGAAGCTGTGGCTGCCCCAGGATCCCTGGAAGTGTCCAAGATCAGGCTGGACAGGGCTTGGAGCAGCCTGGGATGGTGGGAGGTGTCCCTGTCCATGGCAGCAGGGTGGAATGAGATGAGCTTTAAGGTCTCCTCCACTCCTAACCATTCCAGGATTCTGTGATTACAGCTGGTTTGAAATAGAAAAATTAATAAATAAATAAATAAATAAATAAATAAAAATACACCTCAAACCCAACCAGAGATCTCTAAAGTATTGGCAGATAAGATATGGTATAAGAAGAAAAGTGATCACACCATCGTGGTGGTGATGTGCCCAAGGTAATCAGGCGATTAGTTTATTAATTAGTTAATTGCCAGGAGCTGCATGCTTCCCTCATGTTCTCATGCCGTTCTAGAGCTCTCACAACCTCCCAAATTATCTCTGGAGACACTACAGAACCCTGCACTTCTGGGGACAGACAAAACTTGGAGGTGTTTGGCAGCCAAGGAAGAGCACGGTCTCACTTGCTCAGACCAAAACAGGCTCATCCTCAGCCCACTGTGTGAAATTCATCCTCTTCTGAGCAGGCAATCTGTGTTCCCTCAAGTCTGGCCAGGTTTGGAGGCTGGGCCCTGCCTTGGATTCCTTTCTCATGCTGCTGGTGAGAGCTTTCCCTGGTACCTCGACTGCAATCAATCTTTTTTGTCTGCTGATGCAGCTCCTGATGCGACACCCTCATGAATAATCGCCTGGGGATATAAATAGTCAGCTGATTAGAGCCAGCATTGGAATGCTGGCTGTGCCCTCAGGATGGCTCAGCTTACCTTCAACTCCAGACAGCGCCTTCCTCAAACCACCTTCTGTGCAAATCCAAAGGATTTGAAGTTTTCCTGCAGTGCTGCAGCCCAGCCTGGCAGGGCTCCCTGGCCAGCACACTCCTGGTGCTCCCAGATGTGCCACAGAAATAATTTTTTTTCAGCCAGAAATCAAGCCCTGAGCATTGTGACCATGTTGAACAACAGATCTGGAAGTCACTCAGGGATATTCAAAACATTTTGCCACGTAGAACTCATTGAAACACAGGCAGAGGGCATGCCTGAAAAGCTGCCTCAAGTTCTCCATAGCATATCTATGCAAATGTTATCTGTGATATATGTGAAAGGGGATCATGGGTACAGAGCATGTAAAGGTTTTATGGCTTAGGCTCTGTAAATATTCTTCAGGTTGCCTCCATAATGTGATTGTTAATAGAACCCTGACTAGGTTAAAAAAAGGAGGTTTTTTTAAATCATTCTAATGAAAATTATGGGTTTTTAAAGCGATCTGGCTTTATTTTCCCCACTTTTTTAAGCAGTGGATGAATAGAGAAGCCTTGATAAGCTTTGGAGATGAGCCGAACATAAAGGGTTAAACATTTAGGATAATTATGTACCAAAATCAAAATAGCATTGGATCTCACACTGATACCATTCTTTGAAGGACCCCACAGGTCACTGCTCCCATTCCCAACTCAAAACAGAATTCAGCCCAAGCAAATAGTTCCAGCTCAGGTTGTTATTGTTTGTATAACCATTGCCCTTAAAAGGTTTTACAGCTTGAACAAACAACCCAAAATCGAAGCAAACCGAAGGGAAAACAGAAGTGCCAACCTCTGAAAGAGCTGAAGAGCTGCCCCAGCTTTGAATTCAGGGTCCTGGTTCTCAGGTTACCTCTGAAACTCTCAACAGCACAATGCCTGGGAGCATTCCAGCATCAAGGTTTCCATTCATGCCGTGATTTTAATGCCTGGAGGGACCTGGTACCCGACCAAACTCAGAGCACAGGGCTTGTCTGGGGAGGCACCAGCAGCCCTGGCTGAGCTCTCCCAGCTCAGAGCATTGCCAAGGAGAAAGGGGCCAGGACAACTGGGTACCACAGGTGTTTCCTGCTGACCCAATCATAGCTGGATACAACAAACCCCTGAACCCCAGTGAAATCTGTCACCCAGATATTTACAGTCTGGGCTTCTACACCTGAACCTGTCAGCCCTGAGCTCTGGTGGCTGCTAAAGGACAGAAATAAGGTGTTTTTGAAGGGGGCTTTTCTGACATCTTTCAGATGCTCTCATCAGCATTTTCTCCATCTTTCCGTGGCTGGACGTGATTCAACTCCCAAAGATTGTTAAAAACCTGAGGAGACAAACACCTGTAACATGGTGCTCCACAACCACAACTCGAAGGAGCACTTTCGACACGGCGCCCACATCTTCCCACCCTGCAGAGCACAGATGTGCTGCAGATCTTGCAGATCCTGCCCCGTGTTTGCCACGCTCACGGGGCTGTGAGGGAGAATCTCAAACAGCATTGTCTCTTGCCTGTGTTTGAGCAAACAAATCCCACCCAGCAAGCCCAACAAGGAGGGTTGTATAAGGGAGCAGCGCTCTCGTTTCATGTGCAGAAGAACTGACGGCTCCAGCAAAGCCAGAAGATAATCTGAAGATGCAAACTGGGGTGCACTGTGATAACACTTCACTATTTACAGGCTGGCTCTTGACGAGGGAGTGTGTTTGCTTTTGGGGCCACAGCTGAAGAAACACATGTAAATACTGGGTTTTATTGCAAGGCTCTTCTGCTGTCCAGGAATAGAGCAAGCCTTGAACAGCATGAAAGGCACAGGTGGCACGTTGGGCAGTGCTGAGTTTTGTTATCTTGACCACCCCAGGAGATCTCCACTGTGATTAATTTCCCTGGAAATCAATGTGGTGGGTGGCACTGAGACTGTCTTGCAGTGAAACTCATCCTGCTTATTCTTAAAGTGATGATTGACTCTGGGTCCAAATGGCTGCTCTAACACATAATCCTAATTATGTGCTCTAGAATACTTTTGATTGACCCAGCTCAGGAAAGTCCTGAATAAGTCCCCAAAGAGGTAATATTTTCAACAGACATTTAGTTTTCAGCACTGACTGTAACTTCCCCAGCTTCAACAGGATTTGGGTGAACTGAAATTTAGACACCATAACAGCCCCAACTTCAATAGACTTGAGTAAACTGAAATTTAGACACTTTAGCCTCCCCAACTTCAATAGACTTGAGCAAACTGAAATTTAGACACTTTAACCTCCCCAACTTCAACAGGATTTGAGTGAACTGAAATCTAGACCAAGCCTGTAGTGATTTTTTTCCTTGATTGTGGATAATTTCTTGAAGTGAAGCCTTAGCTGATTATAACTCCCAATTCAGAGATTCCTTGTTATCTTGGCATTGTCTAAAATTATAATTATTACTTTCTCATGTGTAAATAAACTGAAAGACTGAGTTTCACCTTGGACTTTATTACAGGCTCATATTTTGTAGTCATCCCTGATATTCACAATAACAGTAAGCCGTGGTTTGACCTGAGCATGGATGAATGGTAAAAGCAGAACATCTCTAGTTTTGCAAATTGCAAATCTGCCTGTCTGATGCTTTGTCCCGCGGCCTCCACCCTTTCTGCTGGAAAACTTCGATGGGAAGCGTGGAGCCTTGGTGCAGCGAGACTCCAGGGCCCCATCATCGATCAGATATGCCTGGAACACACAAATAAACAAATGAAAATCGGCGAAGCTGCAGTTAAACAAGACGGGGATGACTCACTGCAGAGCGACTCCAACCCACTCACCTCCCCAGACAGAGGGAGATGTGGCACAGCTGCCTAAATTCCCCCTCAGAGAACTATTCCCATTAAAGACTGAAAGTTTTTACTGTACTTTAAGTCCCATTAAACTGTAAGTTTTCTAGCCCAGCTGCTCCTAGTTTAACACCTCCATCACCCCCTGGTTTCTCCTGGGAATCCTGCTGGGAATGCCTGAAGGCGACAGGACCCTTAGTGGGATCACGCTTTAAAAACGTCTCACCTGCCTCCAAAAAACTGGCTGCCTGAGAGCAGAAACCCCTTATAAGCACATCCAGGAGTGCTTGGTGCTGCCCTCGGGGCTGGCACTGGAATATTTTTTCCCTTAGCCCGGTGCCCAGGCCAACTGGAGATAACCCAGAGCACAGGTGCCACTCCCACCCTGCCTGGAGCTGTGGGGCTGCTCTTTGCCATCCCCAGCCAAAGTTCACGGGTGCTGAAAGGACCTAAAAGGCAGCACTTCTCTCCATTATTAGTGGATGCAGTGTTTTGCTGACCTGTAGTGAGGGTGCTTCGTTTGCTTGCACAGATCTATTGTGTTTAACCCTTAATATTCCGTCCATCTCCAAAGCTTATCAAGGCTTCTCTGTTCATCCGTTGTTTAAAAAGCGGGGGAAATCAACCCAGATCGCTTTAAAACCCTATAATTTTCATTAGAAGGATTAAAAAAAAAAAACTCCTTTTTTTTTTAACTTAATGGGGGGTTTGCGGTAGGGTGACTTTATGCTGCTCGTATTCTTAATCGTTTGCTTTGTTTCATACTATTTTATTGTTTCATGCTATTGATCCTTTGCATTTGTGAGCATTTTGTTTGTTAAATAAATAGTTTTTTCCACTTTTCTCTGAAGAAGTTCTTTTCCTGAACCAGCTGGGGGGAGAGGCCGTTTGGGTTTGCTTTTCAGAGGAACCCCTTCGGAGGTTCCCTCTCAATTTTGCCCTAAACCAAGACAGGGTTCTATTAACAACCTCATTATGGAGACAACCTGAAGGATATTTACAGAGGCTAAGCCATAAAAAAGTGCACGAGGGCAGCGAGACAAACGTGAAAAGCCGCCCTGTTCCGAAGGCATTGCCAGCCAGGGGGTGAGCAGAGAGGAGAAAACGCTGTAAAAACACCGAGGGCTGAGTGTAAACAGAGAGATAAGGTAGCGTTCAGGGAGAAGATGAATGTTACAAATGCCAAGGGTCATATTTTCTGTTAAAACAAATAAAGCTTCGCTGTGAACTCCGCTGGGGCTGTGCCAAGCCTTTGATACGTGAGGAGCGGGTTCAAGGCAGCGCCTTGGAGGCAAAATCCAGCCCCAAACTCTCCTGTCCTTCAGAAAGGTCGCTCACCTCTCTGTGAAATCCCTTTACAGAGGCACCAGGTAACACAGGAGGCACCAGCGCAGAGCCTGCCCGTCAGGAAAGCTCAATAAATTCAATTATCTTAACTCAAAAGCACTGGAGCCTGATGCTTCACTTCCCTCAATTATTCCCCATGTTATGTCATCCCCTGGGATAATGTTTAGCTCTCCATGGGAAGCATGTCTTTATACACCTGGTTTTTTTTTTGTTTTTTTTTTTCTTGATGACTTCAGCAGAATCCACCATTTAAAAAATCTCTTTTTTATTTTTTTCCCCTTGAAAAATCCAGTGCCAAACTTCCCGGAGAAGGCTCCCAATTCACAGGTATCAGAGAAATGCCACGCACTTCAGCTCCTTCACTGCCTTCTTTGATACAGAAAAAGAGAATGGGGCTTTTTAGGATATCATTATGCCATTTGCAACGTCAGAAATCGGTGGGAAGCGTGGAAAATCAGTCGTCGTCGATCCGGTTAAATCTAACACGATTTAGTCTGGATTAGGAGAGGGTTTCCCTGTTTTGTACAGTCACTCTGGCAGATTGTGGGCATGAAACTATCTTTTGCTTACAAAGAAAGAAGAGTTGTCAGGGAAAGGAGGGGAAAAAAAAAAAAAACCCACATCAAAATTATGTGGAAAATTACATTTATGCGAGACAAATTCTTCCCAGACAGCATTAATTCAGGAGAATGTGCTGTCATTTCTTATTCCCCCCAAGAAACAGAGCTTTATTTTCCATGTGTGTTGAAAGGACCTAGAACATAACACTTCTCTGCATTAAGGGATGTAATGTTTTGCTGACATATCGTGAGGATGCTTCATTTGCTTGCACAGATCTGTCCTGGAGGCAGCAGATATGTAAGGAATGCATCAGGCAAGGGAATCAAATGAGCAGCTCAAACCCTGGGATATTCATCAGCTCAGCCAAGAGAAATGAAGTGCAGCAGCCAGAAAGGCTGGCTTTGAACCTGATTCATGATAAGGAGGGCTGGAGGAAGAACTCCCAGCCCTAATACCTGGTTGGATTCTTTCTCTCTGAGAGATTATAGCTGAGGGAAAAGGGAAAAGCAGGGCTGCTCCCACTGCTCTGTGCAAGGAGGATTCTGAAGAGCGGGTTTGAGCTGGAAACAAGGGATATCCCAGCTAAACAAACAGGAGGAAAATCAATAATCTTACAAGGAGTGTTCACTGACTGCCAAAAGCAAAACCAGGCAGAGGCAGAAATTGATTCTTTACAGTGGCACTGGTTTGTTTGGGGTGTGAGAGAATGAGCTCACAGGGGAGCCCTCAAACAGGCAGATACCTTCACACTAACCACACACAGAGCCTCTGACTTAATCTTTTCCTCGTGGAAACAGCCAGAGTTCAGAGATCTATGACAGACAACCAGCAAGTTTCAGGCTCAGGTGTTTTTTTGCCAAGCTGCAAAAAAACAAAACAAAAAAAAAAAAAACAAAAACAAAACAAAAACAAAAACAAACAAAAACACAAACAAAAAAAACAAACAAACAAAAAAAAAAAACAAAAAACAAAAAAAACAAAAAAAAAAAAAAAAAAAACAAAACCCAAAAAAACCAAACAAAAAACCCCAAAAAACAAAAACAAAAACAAAAAACAAAAACAAACCACAAACAAAAAAAACCAACCCACACAAACACACAACCAACCTCTCAGTTTGGGGGAAAGAGGGAGTTTTATTCCCTTCTCCCTCTTCTCCATCACCGTTTCTGAGCCCTGGCCTTGTGATTTTTGTGTTGTTTTCCTGCAGGAACCTCAGCACTGCCGGGATAATCTGGCATGGTCCAGGCTGCCCAGCCCTGTGTGAGAGCACCTGGCTTGGACAGAGCTGAACAGAGCAAGGCTGTTGTCAGCTGAGATGAAAGATCTCCTTCTCTGCAGGCAAGAGAGGGAAGGAGGCAGCCTGAGCTTGCTGCTCAGTTCAGAAGAGGAGTGGAAAATGAAAAACTCACAGGAGCTCTTGTGACAGATAAATCCTGAGGAGTGTCCTGGTGTATGTCCAGTGCTTTGGATCTCACTCAGCTGCACCTTTCACTTGGCTTAGAAAAGGGAAAGTAGCAACTCAGCCCAGCAGCTGTGAAAAATGGGATCATGCTCCACGGTGTGGCCAAAAATGCTTTGCCGAGCATTTTCTCTGCTATTCCACCTCCTCCCCAGCATCTGGCTCCCCACAGATCAGAGCCACTGCCCTCAGGGCTCTTTGCATCCCTCAGAGCACTCCAGCCACACAATCCTGGGTGGATCAGGCAGATCCTCCTTAGCAGCACGAATTCAAGGAACATGCTGACTTTCTGAGACGTGGGCTTTCCTCTTAAATCCTTCCTGAAGTGAGTGTGGCATTCCAGGCTTCTCCAAACTGGTTTCAGCAAACTCAGGCACATCCAGTCTCAGGGCCTCAGGAGGATTTTATCCATGGGGAAGCCAAAGGTGGATAAAAGATCAGAGCTTGAAGGACAATGGATTTACAGAATCTTGGAAGTTTTAGCTTGGCAAAGGCCTCTAAGATTGAGTCCAACCACTAACCCAGCACTACCAAGTCCACCAACAAACCATGTCCCTGAGTGCCACCAGCAAGTCCAAGCAGACACCTGGGGAAGAGCCCTGAAGTTTTTATTCACTGCTTGTTGCACTTGTCAGGTTTATACCAAGCTTCGCAGCATTTATCACAAAAAATAATGAGGTTCTAGAAATTCCTCTTTCCAGCTGCTGAGGTCTTAAAAACAGTTCACGATTTGAACAACAGGGACCCTCATCACCCAGTCAGAAGAAACTGGGGCTGGCTCTGTGCACACCAGCAGCCAGTCCTCTCCCTGCAGAGCAGCTCCGTGATGCTTTTGGCCAGGCTGTGTAAAATGTTCCATTTCCTGTCCCCTCCACAAAAGCATCAGGTGTGCCACATCCTCTAATGAAAAGGTGGAGGCTTTATCTCCCTCTCTAGGGCACGTTTGAGCCCAAGCTTTTATTTAGCTGGTGTAATCTCTGGTGTCAATCACCGCCTTGGTTTCCCTGCTTCTCGTGCCTTCTGCGGCCAAAGGACTCTCAGTGAGGCTTAGAGGAGATAAAAATCTCTCAGCAGCGAGGGTAAAAATGTCCCCTCATGGTGGCCATGACCTGGGACAGAACCCGCCTCTGCTGGGCACTCTTATTTTAAGAAATGTGGTTGTAACCACGCTGAGAACTGTGCTGAGCAGCCTTCTGCCCTCACAACCCTGCCCTGGCCACATCCTGTGTCCTCCTGGGCTCTGCAGAGCCCCAAGGAGAAAGGAAGGAGAGGAGCCCTGGTTTCCCCTGTGCCTTTGGCACGTGGTGTGCCCTGGAGCAGGTTTGCAGTGTTCCCAGTGTAAACAGCTCTGCTTTAATAATGCATGGGTTTCTACTCACCTGAATTCATTCCATCCCTGCCACCCCGAGTCTGGAGAAAGTCCTTGCTTGATAGTTTGTTTGCATAGTTTTGTTGGTTTTTTTGGGGTTTTTTTGGGGTTTTTTTTTGGTTGTGTTTTTTGTTTTGGTTTGGTTTTTTTTCTTCCTGAGCCCGAAGATTTTTCTGCCCAAACGCAAGTAAGATTATTTTTATTCTAATTATTTTTTAAGGAAACTGTTTTATCCGAGCGTTTTGCGAGGGGATAGTCCCCTGTGGATACGTAATAGTAATTGCAAAGCTTATTTTTTTTTTCTTCCCTGCTCCCCGTGGTTTTGATTGTGTGAAAATAAATGTTGAGTACTATGAAGCAATTAATCCTCAGCTCTCTTGGGAGCTGGGTAGGTAATTATTGCTATCTTTAGCTTACAGAGTAAGGTGAGCATCAGGAACTGGATAATTTGCCCTTGCCCCAGAGATCAAGGACAAGATTCTAGCCTGCTTGTATCAGGTGGACCCTTTTAATCGAAATATCCCACTCGTGCTCTTCAGATGTTGCATGTTCTGCACTGACATATCCACCTCTGCTGCCCTCACAGCTTTAGTCATTGAGCAGGTGGAGATTTCCAGGAAAAGTTCACTGGAAAACTTTTGGGGACAGCTGGGGACAGAAAGAGAAGAAACTCTGAGCTTTCAGCCCTGCTGGGTTGTGGTCGACTCGCTTTAGATTTTTCCCTAGGGCCACTCTTGTGTGTTTCCACCCAAGAAATAAAGGGCCTTAAGCCACAGGAAAGCACCGACTGTTTGTGCTTCATTTTGCAAATAATGAAGTCTTGTAGGTGGATGGAATCTGTCCTGTTTGCAAAACACCCCAGCCTGTGTTTGCCTGCCTCTAATCCCCAACTCAAATAATGCACAGGAATTTATTTTGCGGCTTGTTTTATGGGATGTGATGCTGTTACTGTATTCAAATGAAGCCACGCAGTGGAAAGCAGAACAGATGCATTGTGTTGGCTTTGGAGAGGAAGCTAAATGGGGAACGTAACCCCAAGGGCACAGAACAGCAAATCCAGCCTTCAGCAAACTGCTGCATGAATCAGCCCTCAAATATTGTCCTTTTAGACACCACTGCTGTTAGTCTTTGTATTTCTGATTGCCAGAGGCACAGAGGAGGAAAAAAAAAAATATTAAAAACAAAAAAACAGGGGCAGGAAACAACAGTGGTTGCTTTTATTTACCTCTACCATTAGCGTCCAGCAAAATTTCTTACATTTGTATGACATTTCCCCAAGCAGCTCTCAGGGAGATAAGGCATTTTGTGAAGGATGCCCCAGCGCAAATGTTAATTACCTTTGAGGAAGAGGGTTAAATAATGGTGATGAAGAAAGGCAGGCACAGAGAAGGGGCGCCAGCCCAAGACAGTGATCACTGAGGTAGCTCTGCTGCTGCTGATGTGAAGAGGAACTCGATCACGGCTGTCTGGAATTGTTCATGCCTGAGAATTAGGGGGAAAAACAAAAAAACATCACCTTCCAGGCTGCAATATCAACTTAATAGCTGAGAGCCTGTTCAACACCAAGCAGCTGCCACCCTCCAGCCCCAAAGCTTAGGAAGGACTTTTGCAGGGAGGTGTTGGATGGAATCACAGTGAGGCGAGCACCGAGCAGGGAGAAATGGAAGCTGAACAGCAGCAGCTCAAAACAGAACCATGTTTTGAGGGAAATACATCTTGAAATGGTAATACCTGAGTAATTCAGCTTAATTCCTGGGAATTCTCCTGCTCCCACCTCCCTAAGGCAAAAATGAAGCTTTAAACCACGACCAGCTCTAGGCCACGCCATAAAACCACAGTGCACCAAGGTTTTGAACTCTTCAGGCTCTCAATGTTGTTTTAAAGTGGATGCATAGGGATAAGAAGGAGGCAAAAAAAAAGTTGCCAAAAGGCATGGCACAGGCTACAAGCACAGGGCTCCAGAGAGTTTGGGGCTTTTCATTCTGCACTGACACAAAACCTTTCCCCACATGGAGAAGGGAATGTGATTTCACTGATACTGGCAGTGTAAGGTTTGGGGCACGGGATGAGATGAGCAGGAGGTGGGCTCAAATCAAACAAGCAGATTTCTCCCAATGCTGTGGAGTTCACTCGCTGCCTTGTAAGAAATGATCAGGTTTTTTTTTAGAGAGTTCTCTGAATTTGGTGAGGAATTGATGAGAAAAACATGAGCTTGGCCCTCTTTTATCCTGCACCTGGCCTGATGAGCAAGGAGTAACAGCAGGACGGTGTCTGGAGGGAGGCAGAGGTCCCACAGCCTGATGTTGTTTCAGGGAGGCACAGAAGGACGACCAAAGTGTTTATTTTACCTGTTGCACTCACTGTAAATTGGAACTGAAAGCAGCCAAGCCCCTCATTAATGCTCATTTGCATATTAACTCCCACACCCCTAAGGATATAAATGAAGACACAACATGCTTCACCTGCAGACAGCAAAACCCCAACTGTAACACGTGATTGTTGCACCCCTTTGGCAAGGACAAAAAATATAGTATAGAAGGAGTCTGGATAAAATGAAATATGAAGAAAAAGAAAAGAAAAGAAAAGAAAAGAAAAGAAAAGAAAAGAAAAGAAAAGAAAAGAAAAGAAAAGAAAAGAAAAGAAAAGAAAAGAAAAGAAAAGAAAAGAAAAGAAAAGAAAAGAAAAGAAAAGAAAAGAAAAGAAAAGAAAAGAAAAGAAAAGAAAAGAAAAGAAAAGAAAAGAANAAGGAAAAGGAAAACAGCTCTCTTTGCTCAGAATCAGTCAATGGACTGCCTCTCTCCTCCTTCATCGAATGCAACCAGATTCATGGTGTTGAAACCAAACTATTTGTGAATCTGTGGAAGTTCTGGTTGAACAGGACCAGACTTACGAGCTGAATTGGTTTTAATCAAGAATTAAACCCAGCTGCACGCAGCCCCTCTGATCCCTGAGGACCAGCAGGGTCACTGGAGGGTTATTTTCTGCCAAACTTCCATGCCCTCAGCACAGCAAATCCACAGGACACTCAGTGAGCTGGACCTCGATCCAGCACAGTCCATACGTGCTTCAGACTTTTCCTGTAAAATCACAAATCCTTCAGATTTACTCTCTGCAAAGAACCCAAAAAGCAGCACCTGCCAATACCTTGCTCCCCTCCTCCTTCCCCCCGAATTTTTTTCCTTAACAGGCTACTTGAAAGCATCCAGGCTTCATTAATAAATGAAATAAGGAAACCCAGAGTGGCTGTAATTAGTGGGGAGATGCAATGACCAGCTGATCAGCTCTGCCCCTGTCATTTTAGGATCCAAAATGAGCTTTATTTAGCTTTGTTGGGTGTTCAAACCTCTGTACAGCTAATTGAGGTAATTAACATTTTGTCCCTCTTTTTGCACTGGCAATTACAAGCCATCATCAGGCCTCTGATGAGAAACAAGGGAGAGGATTGGGATTTTTCATATCAAATGCAAAAATTAAAAAAAAAGAAAAAAAAGTCTTTTCAATACCACTGAAGTCACATGTCTTTCCATAAAAGTGGGGAAAAAAGACACTAAACTGATTTTCTCTCACCCTCTGCAGGTTATCTTTAAAAAGTGGATGTTTTAGTGACTTGCTAACAAGAGCTGAAGACTGGATGTAACTTTGGGGTTTTAACCTTTAAGCCTTTTCCCTAAAAATGGCATTTTTCTTGCTCGTGCCAGTAAATTGAAGAGCCTGGAATTAAGGAGCTGTCTCCAGGGCTTCCCAAGTATGAGGATTTTGTTTTCTTTCTTCGGCAGGTGGTTTACAAGACAACAAATCTCTCCATCTGTTGGAGCTTGAAAATCTAGGAGGGCTGGGGAGAAAGGAACAGAGAGGAGGGTATTCTTTTTCTTATTTTTACCTTTATTTGTAGGGTTTGTTTGGCTTTCTACACTAAAGCAAGCTTAGACCTGACACTTGTCTTGAGTCGAAAGGAGCATTTCCCTCAATATTAAATTAAATGCTGCCCAGTGTGCCGGAAAAATAAAATATTTCCACATTTTTTATTGAAAAATTAAGGTCAGCCTGGTCTTGAGCTGTTCTTCCAAACTGAGAAATCCAGAAATTCCCTGTCAGTGACGGACAATGTGGAATTGTTCTGCCTTTTTTTTGGAGAAAATATACATACAGATCACTGAGTTGGGTTGGGGGTTTTGGCCCATTAAACCACTTCTTAGCAAGCAGTTCTTTCAGAGGAAGCCAAATGCCTCAACCAACCATTCCCTTCCCTTCCCAGCAGTGCTGGGTCACATTCCAGAAAGTGTGAGGAAGGTGAGAAATTAAGAAAAAAGAAGGGAAGGGAAGGAAAGGAAAAAGAAGGAAAAGAAAGGGAAGGAAAGGAAAAAGAAGGAAAAGAAAGGGAAAGAAAGGAAAAGAAAGGAAAAAGAAAGGAAAAGAAAGGAAAAGAAAGGAAAAAGAAAGGAAAAAGAAAGGAAAAGAAAGGAAAAAGAAATGAAAA
>VWYO01014962.1:0-10708 GCA_013400275.1 Rhadina sibilatrix
ACAAACAAAAAACAAGAAAAAAAAGAGTAGTTGTGTTGGGTCTTCAGGCACGGGACAGGACTACTGCTAGGTTCTCTTCGGACATCTGTTGTGGCATCAGCCTCATAACAGGATTTTAGATAGCTAAAGGATGGCAGCAGGTCACGTCTGCCAGCAGCAGCCAAAGATTTCTTTGAGAAATCTTCTCTTTTAAGAGCATCTTAAAAGTTTTCCAGCCAGTATCATATTGTTAAAGCTTACAGACAATTGTTCTAACCAATCACAGAAAACACACATACACCTGCTTCAAACTGTGCTTGCTTCTATGCTTTCTATTAACAATAAACAATATTCCATTATTAAGCTTAAAACTTTCTACTATCTTGCTAAGCATATTTTTTTGCAGCCATAAGATCTATCCTAGCCAAATCTAAGACTCAGATTATTGGTTTATGTCCTTCCTTGCTGTACTACTGTAACTTTTCCTACTTTCAAACTTTGCAGTTACTGCTGTTTCTAAATTCTTCAGCTCTTTCTGTTTCTAGGGCCTGCTTTCAAGGTTTCTAAAAGCCTTATTACCTTTAATATTTCCCACAAGTAGTCTACAGAATTACATCTCTGTTGTCCATAAAGGTTGTTTAAACAGCTTCAACTCTGAAATTCAAATATGTGTCACCATTTCAGAAACTGAAGTGGATCCAAAACATTGACACAGGGCTGTTGAATGTCCAGTGTTGCAAAACCCTTATTTTTCCATGAATTTTTTATTTAACTGATTGGTGTAGCTAGGAGTCACTCCACCGTGAAGAAGCATGTTTTTTCGGAGTAGTGACAACAAAAAATATTTAACTCAAAAAAAATAAATTATACATTTAGAAAAAAAAGAAAAAAAAAAAAAGGGGTTATTATCTTTAATTTATATTCCTTACCACTTTTATGGTATCCAGACCATATGTATGTTGGGAAACACTTTTAGGAAGCTGTGTTTGTTTTGGCTATCTAAGTAGCTTACAGAATGAGTTTTTGTTTATCAAAAAAATAGTTTTGAAAAACATTTTCATAGTGAATACATAAATACTTTCCAAATTAAAATAAATCTATAAGTATTTGTAAAAGAAGTACATTATGCTTAAGCAGCAGACTACTTTATCTTACAAATAGAATATTTGACAATGTTAAAACTGCTGCATGAACCCACTGTGCAGTGGAAATGAGGGGATTACTTCACAAAGCCAGTATAAACATCAGACAAAAAAAAAAAAAAAGTTCCTCTGCAATGAACAGTCACATAAAATGTCATCTAATATTTTGTCAAACCTTAATATTTATTTTATTAAAAAGAGTGTTTACCTGTCAATCTTTTGCTCTTATGGTATTTCTTAGATTCACATACTCTTTCCATTTTGTGAAGACATTTTGGACTGTTATTAAGTGTGTCTTGCAAAAAGAAATAAACACCCAGCATTAAACTAACAAAAAGTGTTTCCAAAATATGAAGATGTCTTTCACAGTATCTAAAAACTCTGTTGCACAGTGGAGGAACAACTGGGTCTATGTCTGGCTGTATTATTTCCTTTTCTCAATTCATGACAAGGATGTTTTTGCTTTCTTTTCCTAGAGGTACTGAATAGTTGTTTAAAATAATTCCAGTTTGTATGGAAATGTGATACATATTAAGTGATTTGATACTAATGATCTGTTGTTTAGAAGCAATGATTTTAGAAGACCAGGGGCATAATAAATATCAGCCTAATGAGGAGGATTTATTTTTCTAATATTTGTCTCTAATGTCTGTCACTATAATTCTACTAAAACACAGAAAGAGTGAAAGTTTATTCTGGCTAAAATTGGAAAAGATTTTTTATGCCACTGTGTCAAGTTTATTTTCCCTCGCAGCATTCAAAAGATAAATACCTGTATTTGCTGAAATTGCTCTAAAACAGATAGGGGAGAAAAAAAGTCTGAAAAAGGAGTGATGGGAAATGAAAAGGGAAAGAGAAGAGTGAGATACCAACAAAAATGAAAGCTATGTTATTTACTTTCAACAATTTTATATTTTTCAAAACACTTGAAGAAAATCTGGTCTAGCAGCTGATAACTGATGCACAATAGTTAAACTATTCAGCTGCTCTTGAGACTTTACTAAAGTGAGAAGACTGTGGCCAATCCTCACATGAGGATGCTCATAAACAAACCTGGTCACACCCAGAAGAGATGACCTAACTTTGATTCCCCCATAATTTCAGAGAACACTGTGGCACCAGAGCTCGTTCTCCTCAGCCCAGCTTTCAGCTCCTGATGATATGGGGTCATCTGTGCTCCCTTTGTCATGGCAGGAGAAAGACTGTGACCTCCAGAGGGTAATCAAGGTCTCCATTGTGAGATTGCTGTCTTCCTCTCACTATTGATTATGGAAGTCATCTGACACAGCTGTATTTCCAATTGAGGTGCCTCATGGTTGCTTATATGTGATAAAACAGAAGTGATGCCTGTACTATCAATGTTGAACAAAAAATACTACTGTAGATTAGAAAGGGAAATTACCAAAGAAAGAAAGAAAGAAAGGTGAGTAAAAATTAAAGTATGCTTGATCTTTACAAGGGGTGAATGTAGAGATGTGAATAACTGTTCTGTGTTTTGCTGCCCACCACCAAGTAGTCTGCAGGAGAGAAAACCTGATAAAAGTCAGATAGTGAGTAGGGCTGAGCACTACATTGCTCTTCATGCCTGGAACACCTGTGCCACAGAGAAGTTGAGTCTTTCACTTAGTATCTATTACTTTTCTGCAGTACCCTACCCTATAGAAAGTTCTTTTCTATGTTGGTTAATAAATAAGTTGAATATAACAATGGGGCTATTTTAGTACACATTTTTATTTATTGAAGCCTTGATTTTTTGTCCTTAGAACTCAGTGAGAAATTGCTCATTGACAACACAGAGCAAGATTAAATTCTTGGGATATTATTTCCTTCCTCATCTTAAAAGGAAACTGATCTATATACAATATCTAGTTATATACAATATCTAGTTTTCATTATTATCTAAAGCTTATTTTGTTCCTGTTATAGAAATAATACAAATCCATATCATTGATATGTTTAAAAGTCTGCAATTCCCCCCACTGAAGAACAGTTGAAAGGTGAGATGACTCTGCAAAAATGAAATTTTTAAGTCTCCTCAAATGCTATTGTTACAATTATTCTACTAATACCCTATATAAGAGATTTACCCAAGAAACTAGTCTGCTCATTATTGTAAAGATTTACCACTCCAGATCTGGTTTATTGAGTGAGATGATTTCTGCCTATCTGCCAACTGAAGTTCAATAACTGAACAGTAACAACACCATTATAACAGGCAGCTGTATATTGAGTAGATAATAGAAATAGGTTATTAATATATTACTCTTCTTTTAAAAAGGTATTTATTTAGGACAATTTATAATTTTCATTTACTGGACAGAATTTAAGCACCAACAGTTTACTTTGTCACTCCTCTTACAAAAGGTCGTTCCTCACATTTACTTTTCAGAAAGTAAACTCATATTCTGTTTAAACAGAAACTTGGCAACACATACAATTTCTGTAGGACAGATTAACCAACCTGCTTAGGGGAATGCCTTGCAAAATCAAAACAGACCTAAAAATACCAAGTTCAAATATATCTCCTGGTAGAGAATGTAATGAAAATAAGATTTCTTAGCTCTAGGAAAAAAATAAAAATAAAATAGCCCAACAGCAAGGAGGGTAATTCTTCTGCAAAGCAGAAATTATGTTTTGCAACCCAGAGTTTTTATTCAGGGTCTTTTGTATCCTTCTATGTAAACACTGCTGCACCTCTGACACTATAAAATATTGTATAGAAAGACAAAAAAAAGCATAAAAAGGAAAATATTTCTTTTCGATGTGCAGAAGGAATCTTCCCAGGAGAAGTCATTGGAGAGCCATTATTCAATCTCTGGAGAATGCTGAGGTATGAAGAAGTGTGTTATGAACAGTAAGAGATAAAAGCACTGTATCTACTCCATTCAGCAAATGCAAAATTAGGTTAGATTTGAAAAGCTTTACAGTTTCAGAAACCATGTGATTCTTTCAATTTTCTTGAATGTACCTGTGTTCCTGTAGGACAACATAGAATAAACCTAATAAATTTGATTAAATTTTAAAGTTAATGCTTATCTGTGGAACCTTCAGTTTTTCAAATGAAGTTTTTATGTGGAACCTCATTAATGATTAGGTCTAAGAGTGGACACTTCTGAATTAAATATTATTAACTTCTTTTATATTTTTACTGTGTGGAAAAGGAATGCATAAGGTAATATTTCTATACCAGTAGTCATGATTTTTTGGCATGGAATAGGAAAATAATATTGCAGTAGATTATACCTTTTATAAAACTGACTGGAAAAGAAACATTGACTTTCAGACAAACCTGAACCCAGTTCAAGAAACAAATTTCAGTGCTAAATACAGTTTCAGCATGAATAATAATAGTAATAATAATGAAATCTCACTGTTCTAATTAATCTTATTATCTGAGAAAAAAAAGTGCTTGGCATCCTTAGTGCAAAGAACAGATGCTTTAAAGCTATGAAATTACACTTTCGAAGTGGTTAGTTGGAGAAATCAATATGTATAATGAAACAAATATATGCATTGAGTCTGATTTTAATGTCTAGACCCACTTACAAAATCATTTTAGAGATATGCTCTGAAGTTCAGGGCTGAGACATCAGTGATAGAAGATACTTTTCAACTGAGAGAGTGAATGGGGTCTGAATGTCCTCATCCTTTACTGAGTGCTTGAGCAAAGTTATTCAGGCTTATGATGATCAGTTTGTTTTGTCTTTGTAGTTTGTATAGGAGCATTTACTGATATGAGAGAAACACATTACATTATGTGAAGGCTTTGTAGAAGGTCCAAGAATTTTGACAGGTCTGGTATTGAAAGCCTTTGCTGTGTGGATCACAGAGGTGCTAGCGAGTGTCTCACACGGCATGTATTGGTCCATGCTGTTTGCTGCTGATGTGAATTGCAGAGTTTAGGTCTGTTTGAATACAAAGATGGATTTGGAAAAAAACAGCATTTAGCAGGATCCTACACCTATGTATAATGTAATTAGGGCTGTGAAAATGAGGACATGTGAATGTGTGATAATTATTCTTTTAAGAAAGTAAGGGGACAGCAGAACCTCAGAACCTAAAAAGACTACATTGAAAACTGACAGATACAGAAGACAGTGGAGATCTGTGTGCAGAATTTTTCTCCTAGCAGAATCACCTGCCTATATTGGGATTTCTTTCAAATTCATTGAACTTTGAATAGATCTTGGGAAATGAAATCAAAAAATCAATGCTCACTTTCTTTACAACTTTTTGTTTAAAACAGATTTCTGCAATTGCCAAATTCCTCCCCACCCTCAGACTTCCACTTGGGATTATTTGATGCACAGCTATAGTCACTCATTTCCATTTAAGACAGATTTTGCTTGATGTGTTCCGATTTAACAAAGAAATATTTCCATTCCTTTCATGAATCAGCAGCTGTTGCCATCCCTGACAGCTGGCTTAGTCAAGGCTGAAGCACCGGCATGTGTTCGCTGGATGATACTTTGTTTGTTAAATCATTTCACTAGTCATATTGATGAGTAATATCTCACATGCAATCCAAAAAAATCAGCAAACAAACTATCAGTGGCAACGCAAGCCATGAGCATGTTCCACCAAAGCCAGTTACAGGAAATGTGAGATACTGGTTGTGAGCATGCCTGGGGAGCTGAGGTAGGGAGCAGGAGGGGCACCAAACTCAAGGATCTGTATATGAAATTGATTGCTTCAAATTCAAGGCACAAGCAATGCTTAACTTACAATTGAACTTCAATTTTATTTCATTTTTCTTCTTCTTCTTCCCCTTCCCATTGCTCTTACAGAAAATCCTTTTATTCTGAAATTTTCTATAGTTCTGCTTCAGTGAAAAGAAACATTCAGGGTTCATAAAACCAGGTGCTGAGGCAGCTATGGCAAACACAAGAAATATCGTTCTACAGAAACCTGCAGGATGGGGTCTGGAGGAAAAATGACTCATTAGCTGGATAGAAGACATCACTTAATTTGTATACAATGTCTTTGATCACTCTCTTGCTATTTTTCTATGCAGCTGTCCAACAGTAAATATGAGAGACCTGAAGACCTCACAAGCACTCATTAGGTCCACATGAAATTAAAATGCCTTGCTTTAGCTCTTAAATCTTGGGCAACAAGTTAAATGTGTCCTATGTTCCCTAAATGCTTTTTCTGAGTCTGGCTTCCTAGGAAATGGAAGGCACACTGTCCTCACTGTCTGAGATGGATCTAGTGCCTCTCACTTTAGAGGATATTGGCTGAGATACATTATTCTCCTAAATTTCATGAGAACATTAGCACCACAGGACAATCTTTATTAGATGCAATAAAATCTGTCCATGTGAAAGCTGTGTGAATACAGTTGTGTGAAGCCTCACACCTTACTGTAGGAATATCAAAGGACGAGACACAAATTCCTAAGAAAGAAGGCTTCCTCAGTTTTTATGCTCATGAATTCTGGAGGTTAACTGAAGTGGAAGAACTCTGCACACAGCAAGCAGATTTAAGTGTTGAATATATAAATCCAAACCCTAGTGTATTGGGATTATCAGGAGTTCAACAGAATTTAAAAAATCCTATCAGCTGCAATTAAGGAGCAATTAAGACATTGTGAAATGCTTCTGAACCCCTAACCCAGACTGCTTTGCCCAGCTAAAGCTGTATGCTGCAGCTCTTGAAAGTGAATGAAGAAAAGTTCTTTTCTGTAGGTCTCTCCACCCGCCTTAGTCATGCAGTATGAGTAAAGACACCTGTAGCTGAATGTAAATAAGGCCATCTGATAAGGCTGTGTGTGACAGGAATTTTTAAACACTGGAATGGTGGCCTCACAATGTCACTCTGCAGTGCTGGACTCTTGTGTCCACAGCCACAGTTTTACTATGTTATAATGCCTTCTGGATTGTGATAAGTAGCACACTTGCCAAAATATTTCTGACCGGCATCTCCAGCTTGGCAGTGAGCAGTGGGTGAAATTCAACTGTCTTTCCTCAGGCACTGCTCCACCTGGAGCAGCAGAAATGAAACATAAATTGTTATGTATTTATATATAACATAAATGCATTTCAGTGCATTTTGAGCAGAGCTTGCATTTTCAGAGTTCATAGCTTTCAGATGAAAACAGTCACATGTTGCTAGGAAGGGGGCAAACTGTGTGTACCTGTCAAATCACTCATTAGCCCAGGAAAGTTACTCTGCTTCCGTCTCATTTTATGAAAACCAAACTCTTCCTTATTCTTCCTGGCAAGCATGTCCAGTCTCAGATTTAATCAAGGTGTTAATCCTAAGAGAGTTACACAGTAAGATATTGTATTCAGCTTTGAACGTGAAACTACCAAGTGCCACAAATACCTGTTACCAGTAATATGTTCCCTGGGGATCCTCAAAGAAGCACAGACTGTGGAATGAATGGGATACTTATTGCCCTCTGTCACACCTGTGCAAGCCCTGCTAATTCAGATAACAGCACCTTAACCCAAGGGCACCAGGAGTGAGAGTGGATGGAAAATGCTAATGAGACTGATAACAGTACAAATATTTAAAGGAAAAAAACTCTTGTTTGGAGTGCTCCATTATTTTGAGCTCTTTTGGCTTCCTTTTGAGAGATCCTGGCAGATGTTGGTCATAATAATAATAATTGTTAAAAAAAAAAATCAGTGTCCATTAATAGTAACAGAATTATTATTTATAAATGGGGTTTATATAAAATCAAAATAATGTTAAGGCTGAAAAAATCTCTAAGGTCACCAAGTCCAAGCTTTAACCCAGCACCATGTTCACCTCTAAGCCATGCTACTAAGACATGTCTTTTGAACTCTTTGAGGGATGGTAATTCCACTACTGCCCTGGGCAGCCAGTTGCAATGTCTGACCACCTGTTTAGTGCAGAATTTTTTCCTAATGTGCAAGACCCAGCTACCTATATAGCGTGAAAAAATAGCCATGCTCAGTTCACTTCACCTTAAGGGAACATATCTCTTGATGAAATGGAGACCAAGTCCTGTACCTCATTCTGAGCTTGCCCCATAGTAATTTATGGTGCTAGCTGTACATAATGTCCCCAGGTCATCTCTACGTACTGCTCACTGGTAAGACTTCCTCTGTTTACATGTGAACTGCTTTTTCTGACATGCTTTGAAGTAAGCTTCTCGTGGCCCTGGATCTGTGTATGAAATGGTTTCTACTGATTAACAGCACCATGGAAAAAGAAGTGTCCATCCTCTATCATAGAGAGTATTAGGGTCCATTGATTCTTCTTAAGCCACCCAGGAGATTTTTTGCCAAGAACAATTAAACAGAAAACTTTCCACAGTCATATTCTCTCTAATCTATTTATTTGCCCTAGAAAGGGTAAGAAAGACTAGAAAAACTAGAAAGATTCTGTCCTAGAAAAATAAGACTAAAAAATGACAAAACTGAGGATCAGACAAAATAGCGAGCAATGCCATGGCCATCATGGACAAAAACAGACATGATGAGAAAAACTCTCCCACTTTTCAAAACATACTGGAACTGGAAACAGGAGGTAATAGGTTTTGGTCACATTTTTGATCTCTGTCCTGTGGTCACTTACTTCTCTGGGAAGATAACTCCATATTCCAATTCTGAAAATCATTACCTGTTACTTACTCATTGCACAATGATAGAGTGTAGTTTATTCATATCCCCAAACTGTAACCAAAGCATAGATTACAGACACATTTTTAATATTTTCTTTCTTTTAATTTCTTGATACTAGTAGAACTCCCATCCTTTAAAGAATTTTGCTGTTGCTGTTTTTTTAAGTTAAACCATCAAACACTCTATCTGACTCCTATAACTATAGCTCTATAACTCCCTGTACTGATATCCTTACTCATAGAGGTAAATCTTTAAGAGTCACTGAAACAATGTCTCTGTTAGTCAATACTACAGAGTCAAGGACAGCTTGGATGTGGTTCTGGTCAACCTGGTCTAGTGGAAGGTGTCATTTGACCTTGGCAGGGAGGATGGAACCTGATGATTTTTGAGGTCCCTTACACCTCATTCTATATTTCAATGAGATCTTGCTCACAGGCTGGAGCACTGATTTGCAGTCATCCATGCTTATCATATCCCTTGGATGCTCTGGCTCCTGACAGTGAGCAGTGCAGTTGTACAGAGGCAAACTGTGCCCTGCTACCTGCCCCGGGGCCAGAGACTTGTTCACTAGCCTGTTTTATGTAGTGGCATAGTTTCAGCCTAGGATTGCATCCTTCATTTTTTTCTTTTGATTTACATGAAATGTTTATTATTTGTATATGAAAAAGAGAGTCAGAGTCTGAATAGGGGCTTTACCTTCTTCTCAACCACTGTGATAATTTTGTCAAGCTAATGAAATTTTCCATTTGCATATCTATGTATTTTGAATATTTTGAATTCCTAGGAACATTATGAAGAAACAAGGAGACAAAGAAAAGTTTTTTAACTGTAGCATTTAACTCCACATTTCATTGTGTGTGTAACATTTAAGATTTAAAACCTGCTAATTACTGTAGCATTGAATATGTAGTCCACATTCATTTTTGTAGCAAAATGCTCCCAGAAGTCCAAATTTCTATGTAATGCTAGTTTCATTGAAAAAAATTTCTCAAAATAACTGCTTTGTAGAAGCACTCTTACCTACATGAAGTTTCAAGTATATGTCATACGTTATTTTGAATGTTAGAAATAATTATTTCGATTTTGCATTTCAGAATATTCTATATAATTCATACACATATATTCATATGCAAAAGTGATAATAATATTTTTAAAATAAAGTAAAATATAATTCACTTGGAAACATTTTCTTCAAAGTTGAAAAGTAATTTGTTTTCATTCCAATGCAAAGTTGGAGTAATTTTGAATTATGAGATTTTCTCATGGGATAGACTTGTTCAAATTGACCAGCCATTCTAGGAATTTCAGAATCAGAGGGGAAATTTTGAAATTAGCATTTAATGGGAAAATTGTATAGAAACTTTTTAAACTTTGATTGTATTCCTAAAATAATAAAAAAAATCTCATATTTTTCAGGGCTCTGGCTAACTGACTTTTTTTACAGCTATAGGCACGTGTGGTTACTGATTGACATTTTCTGTTTTTTTCACCAAGAAATGAGACCAGAACTAGTGACTACATTAAAAAGTGTGATCTGTGTCATTAAAAAAGGGTCAGTATTTATCTCATTGTACTGCTGAGTATCTCCTCCTCTGCTTCCAGAGGTGTCAAGCTCATTTCCCATACTGTCAAATCAAACCTCACTTCCTAGTTACTGTGCCAGATATTAGCAACTTAATTATATCAATTAACTTAGTATGTGCCTAGGGAAATACACACTTTCAGACCTTGACATGTGCTCCACAGAAAACAATAAATAATGCCAAACATATGCTTTCTATTTGTCAGCAATAAAAGAAATGCTTGTTGCAATCCAGACATCAAGTGACAGTGCCAAACCCCCCTTCAGCAATATGTATACATTCTCCAAACACTTTAAAACTCCACTAACAAGCATGCCCAGTGTCACACTAGTGTGAAGTTTACTAACTAGGTGATGGTTCAATATTTTTTTCTATATAAATATTTCTTGTTTGGCTTTTTTTTTTTTTT
>VWYO01014962.1:10774-25951 GCA_013400275.1 Rhadina sibilatrix
CTTTTTTCTTTTTCTTTCTTTCTTTCTTTCTTTTTGAAAGAAAAGAGCTGGAGTTTAAAAATGCAATCAGTGTTTCCTTTAGCACTCTGTTAAAAATTAATTAGCTATTTTGTTCTTTGGTACAATTTCATTGACCTTGGTAAATTTAAATTCAGGATGATGCTGGCCCACCAGGGAGAGTGGAAAATATTTGCAGTAAAACTTGAGAAACACACACACATACCTGATTCACTTACATTGCTTCTTCCTGTTTTGTGGACAATCATTGAAAGGTTCCACACAATTTGCAGAAAAAAACTCAGTGGTTAAACCAAGTTCCAAACAGACCTGAGCAAAATAATTTTTTCAGTCTGTTTCAGGTGAAGCTAATTTGAGATATGGGATTCAAGAGTTATACACTTATTCAAGGGGAATCAAAAGCTTCACATCAACTGTATTAAAAAGAAAAGAAAATAAATTGAACTCCTGCAAGCTAAACAGTTTTTTGGGCTTTTTCCCACTCCATTGTATTTAGAAATCTTTTAAATAAACCAATAATATGTAAAAGAAATCATACCCACAAGTAGCATAAAAAAGGCCAATTAAGTGAAGAGTGTTGAGGCGTCATCAGAATATGTGGAGCCAGATTCCTTTCCTTTATGATACTCTGTATTAAAGGACATAACTCTGTGGCAGGAGTTATGCCACACTTACCTCAGTAACTCTGAAAATAGAAACCTCAAGAAATCTCCATCAGCAGCCATTCCCAGTGCCCTCCAAGCCAGATAATTCCTGATTCTCATTTCTGGAAAGATTGTATCATTCTAACTGGCTAAATCAGTCATTGGGAAAGATAGGATTAAACAGTAAATTGAACACTGTTGCAATAATGAACTGCAGGGCCCTCTTCTCGTTACAGCTACAGATACATTAGTTAGTAAAGGTGACATTTCCTTGATACTACATAATGACATTTTTACCCTCTAGCTATGCACTGTCCTGTGTAAGTATTATTGACTTTTCTGTGAAACATGATACTGACTGCATGTCCAAAATGTAAACACAAGAAAAAATTTTTCCAGCTTAGCAGCACAAAATAAGGTGATGAACATGAACCCAGTCTCTAGGACAGGAAGAAGAAGGGATAGATACCTTTCTGCCTACCTTGAATAAAATAGTTTAGGAATGAAGAGATAACACATTAGTTCCATCTCTTTCTAAATAAATAGAGGATGTCTTTTTTCCTGCGGTGAGAGATAAAACAGGGGCTGTTTTTTCCTGCGGTTCTGTAGCAAGGTGCATAAGCTCACCACCTGTAAGAAACTGAGTGCCTGCACACCAACATCATGAGAAATCAACCCAGTCTTTCTCTTGAATTTGCATCCTTTGAGTTGAGTGGATTATGATGGACTACTCTGTTATGCTAGCTTTCCTAAAATGATGTTTCATATAAGGTGCAATATATGTAGAGAAAGTAAATGAGTCATGCCCATCCTCCCCACTAGTGGCAAACATGTCTGAAAGAGTTTGTCTCAGGCCTCAAGACTGAGCCTGAAAAAGCACACATTGGTGAGGCTTCAAGCATGGTGTGAAACAGAGTATTGAACCAGGAAGACCGATTTCTTACTAGAAAGACCATCCAACTTTAAACGTATGGACTGGGATCAGCCAAGGTTTTCTCCTGGGTTTATTGACTTATATTTTTTATTCAAGAATTGAAACTGTACGAGGATAAAAATGCAAGGAATTTGATGAGCAGCATCAGAGCAGAAGAAAGGGGCAATGGGTTGGGGTTGATTCATGGAAAGCAGGAGAAAGAGAGGGAGAAAGTAGCAGACGTAGAATTGCCTGCAAAATATCTGGGAACCCCTTCTTTAGCGGAAACAGGATGCTCTTCATTTTTTTGTATCCGGTAAAAACCAGTATGAGTACAGTTGACTTGTGCTTGTTAAAGATAATTTGGAAAACAACCAAATTTAGTATGACCTTCAATTAGGAGAACATATGAAAACATGAGGAAACATTAACAGGCAGCAGAAAAGCATAAATTGTAAATGCTTAATGCAGGACCAAAATGAGAGACGGGTCCCACTTTGGGAACTGAAGTTTTTATTGAACTTGGAATTCCTTGAAAGCCTTGCAGAACGTGCTGTATTTATCATACAAGGCAGTGACTACACCTGGAAATCAATTCTGGAAACACTTAATATGTTCAATTCCCATTGATGTAAATGAAAATATAAATCAGGTTCTGATTAGTCTGTTTCATTTGGATCCATTCTTTGACAACAATACAGTTGCTTCAAAGTCCAAAGTGTGCCAAAAATTAAATTTTCAATGCTGACTCTGTACAATAACTGCATTTTGTTGAACTTCATCATTTACATACATACATCTGCTCAAAAACTATGTATCTAGAAAAACCCATATGTATAGAATATCTTATGAGCACTTCTACAAAATGAGTGATACGTGATGCTTGTCTGCTTTTCTCTAGCATCAAAGTAGTACAATTTATGTAAAATAATGTTGTTCTGGGGCATATATATATATATATATATATATGCTGCTGATCTACCTGTTTTGATACAGCCACAAATGCCATTTTTCAGAATAAGCAACAAACATCCTTTCTCAATAGTCAAAAAATAAATTTGTGTTACTGGTTAACTGTGTCATTTTAGTACTGTGTAATAAGGCTGATGTTTACATAAACAAATCAGTTTTGGTATACAAAACCAGCTAAAAGTGCTGATACATGTCTGCAAAGATAGCCACCTGTAATTAAGTGTATGCTTTTCAAGCCAGCTTCCTAACAGGGATCTGCAATTAGAGCTGGCAGTAGTTTTGAAAAAGTGACATTTCAAACACATTTCTGTTCTGAGAATTTTGTCCATTTGGCACTGTAATGTCTCGCAACTGGAATACATTTTTTACATTTCTCTGCTCATATTGTATTAGTACAGGGGGTTCTGATCCTGTGAAATTTATTAACACATAGAGGTCTGCTGAGAACCTTAAGTTTACTTAAAAGGAATAAAAATGGGGTGCTTTCTCTCACATTGATTATGTGAGAGAAAGGGCTGCAAAACTGCATCCATTCAGGCCTCGTCTCTGCACTGCTTAAGCTCAGAGTGCACATAATTCACATCAAATGATTTGAACTAATTTAACACGAAAGAAATCTGTGTTTAGTATGAGCTCTTCTGAAGGTTTTAACCCAAAACTGTTATCCTAGTTTAATGTCCAAGTTCTTGTACTTAGTTATCATTATTATTTTAAATATTCATTTACCCCAAATAACCAATATAAGATCATATGCTGTTATAATTTAAATGAAAGTGGTTTTTCTCTCTCTTTCTCTCTTTATGATAATTGTGTTTAAAGACAGCCTAACCTCAGTGTGGTCACCTTTATTATTATGTTATTATTTATTATGTTGCTAAGCAGATACCCTAGTTACACATGAAGAAGGATCATTTAAGGTAAGATCCAGGTACTATCAATAGAACAATAGCATATCCTGAACCATGGCAATATTAGCCTGGAACATTTCCTCCTTACTTATCAAAGTAATGCAGGATATAAAGGGTGTGTTTTTCCTATACTCACAGACAGCTCCCAGAGTGATCATTATTACAGATTTCTATGCAAAAATTTGTGAATATGGATGAGTAGGTTTTCACAAGTACCAACTCACAAGTGATACACATTGTATACATTGCAACCATCTAAAACAGATTTTGAATGTTACTTAGACATATTGTAAATATTTATTATGGATTCTACTGCCTGAGATACTCTTTATGAAATATCATCTTCCTTATAGAGGATATAAACTTTTCTGTTTTGAAGAGAAACAGATAAAATAGCAAATTAAAATAGCAAATCTACTACTGTTCTCTTTATTCTTTTGCTTTTAATGAGTTTTATAGATCCAAAATACAGTCTACTACTACTGACTGCAAATATTATCTTTTAGAACAGAAACAAGTGAACAAGTCTTTCTGATAGCTCATTATAACACCTTTATGCAGAAAAATAACAACAATCCCCCCTTCATTTCACATTTAGACAACAACTGGTCTCATAAATCCTGCATTGAACATAGGAAAGATTGTCAATTTTGCAGCCTGAGTGGCCCCCTTATTTTTTCCTGTTTTAGGTTAGATAGTCACTTGGGATTTTTTGGTCTACCCATCACTGAGGCTAGGATTGCAATTCAATTAGTAAAGCATGCATCTATTGTCAGCCTTTTTTTGCATTTCAAAACATCCAGACTAGTCTTCAAATGCTCCTTTTAAATATCTTGGGTGTCTCATTGGCCATGTGTCACATTTGCCTGTCCATATGGGTATCTTCCTTTTGGAAAGAAAGAAACCAGTACAACTCCTTCATCCTTTATGTGCTACAAAGAGGGTAAACTGGCTTATGGACCTTCACCACAATTTATTATGTAGGAAAGGGATGTTTCCTTACACATTTCTTTAAACCATTAGCTTTATTTCTGCCTTTGTTTTGTACTTTTTATGAAAAGAAGGATAATAATTTCCAGGAATCTGTACACCTGCAAATTGTTAGGATCGGAACAAGTTATGACTTTTATAAGCTAAGTAGTAGTCAGAAAATTATCTTTGATTTGAGTGCAGAGCTCTGTAAAATCCCAAAGACTTACTAAGTCTTAGAAGAGCCATACATATATTTTCTCCAGCCATCCTACTAAACTCCAGTGAAAGTGTTTTCTTCTTTCATAATCTGTGAAGAGTGAATGGTCTAATCTTTTAAGATCTGTGTGCAGTCCCTCATTGGAAGGAAAAGGCAAGGTTGCAGAGTAACAACTGAGCACAAAATTTATCTTTGTCATCTACACTTTTACTTCTGTTTATTTACTGCTATATTTATGATTTACCAAAGAAGGAACATTAACATTTTTTCACCTATCACTTTGATTTTACCATGTCATTTCTTCATGGCAATACTTAAATAATTGCAGCATACTACTTAATTCTTAGAATATACCCTGTACCTAAGACACGGAATGTGTATTTGGCTGCACCTAGACTGGTTTTGTTTTTTACTCCAAAAAATTTTTGTTGCTGTTGTTGCTGTTGATGTCCACCTGCTACTATTTCCAACTCTAATACTCAGTTCAGCAGTACTGGTCATGTTTCTGTTTGTTTGCAGCATGGACTGTACGGTGATCCATAGACTTCCAAGCTGGCTTTAGCTGGGACTTATCCAAACTGAAAATTGTACAGTTTAGTCAACACATAATTGAGCCTTAATCCACATTTTTGAAAAGCAGAGCTTATTATTTGGGGTTCAGAGATATGCTAACACAGCTGTACTACACAGAGGCACAAATCAGCATCTCCAAGCCATTCTTCATTGCGGATATCTTAGATCAGGTCAGAGGTAGTTTTGGAGACTCTGTAGTTGCATAATTTAGGGGAAACCCACATAATTTAGGAAAACACCATGCCTATGCAATCTCAGCCTTTCCACAAGTATAAAACAAAGAGTAAGAACCTCTTGTAGAATGACCTATTAGAATGAAGTGTCTTGATCTCGTCCAAATAGTTCTCCAGAATACCTTTACCCTCAAAGGAACATCTTGTATGAATCTAGACCTATTTCCACAGTTGTACAATATTCCCAGCAAACAATAAGTATCAGGTTTGTAGGTTCTTGGGGGGAGTTGTGGTGTTTTGTTTGTTTGTTTGTTTGTTTCTAATGGATGACTTGCTTGCACTTTAGAGTCCCTATTTTAGTGTTCTACAAAAGCAATCTTTGGACTATCACTTTCTTGCCTGTCTTCTTACAAAACAGGCAGCAAAAAAGATTTCTCTTTTTGTTTTACATATGAAAGCTCCTTGCTGAATTGTTAATATTTCACCCCACATATATCTAATTCTCTTTTTAGCACTCTTTTGAATCACATTTATCACTTCTGGATATAAATGTTGTTAATACAACTTCAGTCTGGGAAGGTATAAAAAATATTTTGAAAAAACATTTTTAAGGTCAAGAATGAAAGATTTCTGTCAAGTGATTTAGAGTAGACATTTTCCTGCTTCTTTAGTACTGCTTTTTCATTTAAAAAATGTATAGATTAAACATCAAATATCAATGAATTGTGTAATGATGTGGGATGACTTCTGAGTCACTACTAGAACACCCCATGATTCATTTACTAAAACTCGAAGAAAGCTATTAATGGCACAAAGAATAGCTGCAAAGTACTGTTCTTCACAGCTAGCACACCAGCTCAGTAAAATTCTATGAGCTGAATTTAAAAGATGAGATGGTTTTTTGGTAGATCAGAGATGACCAAGAAATAATACAGCTCATGGGAAAGTTTGAGAATGTTGATCACTCACACAGGAGAAAGCAACTGCAGAAATTTCTTCACAAAGAGCAGTGACACATCTAGGAAGTGGGAAAGCTAGCACAAGACTGCAAAGCTCTTATAAAGCTGATCAGAGAATGAGAAATAACTAGAAATAAAATTTAGATGGATAAAGATGAGGAGACAGAAAACAAAAGATTCCTAACTTTCCTTATGTCAGTAAGCCCAGAGTTAAGAAATTGGCATAGAAGTTTCATTTTCCAAAAATATATTTGGATTTTTTGCGACTTAGGTCATTAATCTTGGCTAATGAAATCTTACTGCATGAAAAAACCAAGAGGTTTTTGTCTCTGTGTGTGTATGTAACCACTGTGATTTAAAGTGAGAGAGAACAGAATTCCCATGAAGAAACAGAGATATAAATTAGGCTCTGCTGACCTATACCCCTTGCCATTCTCTAGTATTGTACTCAGAAAAGCTGTAAGAACCTGAAATATTATAAATCCCTATGCTAGAGGTATGTCCCCTAGACCCTTTTCACCTTCTTTTCACATCTAAATTCAGTATTTAGAAAACAGAAATTCCTTATCCCAGGCAGTTGTCTTTACTGCTGATATGATTCAGCAGTGTGAGGTGATCAATGAATAGTTTTGCTCTTGAGTAAGATTCCCTCACATGGAAAAATAATTCATGTAGAATTGCAGAGATTATGAGCTATGATTACCAGTCTCATGCTCATACACCAGTTAGATGTTCTTTTTATTTAGCTATAAAAATCTATGAAGGAATGCTCCCTTTCTGTATGGCCTGTCCAGTAGAGAAATACATTCATACTTCTTTTTCAGAACTCTCTCAGTGATAGTATTTGAACAGGTAGTATCACTTAGGTGCCAGTCAGGGAAGGTGATGATATTGTGTCCTCTTGCACCAAGCTGGAAGTTTTTATGCAACCCTATTGTGACTGCACAGGTATTGTTCTATTCTTTCAGCTAATTTTAAAGTCCATCACTTTCATTTAACACTATCTCTATTGCTGCTTTTTTAAGGAATAAATGACCTTCATGTGTTGGCAGAGATAACTGTTAAAAAAATTATATCCACAAAAATAGAAGCAGAGTGAACAGTGAGGATGCAAGAGAAATATTTTACCAGTTGAGGGCTTTTACTTTTTTCTATAATATTTTGACCATATTTTGGAGATCTTATTTATAGATTGTCCCACATTTGGGGCACAAGCATTTCTCATGCATCTCATGACACATATGGAGATATTCTGAATTAGCAAGTAAACCTCAGAAATTTTTGAAATATTTTTAAAACATGAATTGTCAATTTTAATACATGTAGATGAGGTCTTTCATGGCTGTGTTTTCAGCTACATATCCATGTAAGAAAGAAAAAGTGTAATGATGTAGAAACTATCTGCTTGCTAAAGTCAAATCGCTAAAGATGAGTTGTCAATAGGAACCACTATTGTTTTAAAAATCTCAGTACTGTATTATGGATAAAGTACATGTTTTCCCAGTTTAATGTATTCCATTTTAAAAATAGGTTAAACAAATGGGAGAAAAATCCCCCTCCTCTTTTAGAGAAAAATAATCTTTTTAAGACAATAATCATCACTGCTATATTAACCTAACTACCTCCTTCTGCTGTAGCTGAAGAAAATTCCTATGTAAGAAATCCCTACACTGCTTTGTTTATGGAGTTGGAAAGAAAAAAAACTATTATACCTATTCTTAAATACTTATGATGTCTTCAGAAATCATAACAGTAGTGGCCTTCATACACATCTAATTAAGCAAAGAACAAAATCAAGAAACATCTTGCAGGATTTTTGTTTCCCTTCACTCTTGCCCAAATTCCTGATTTACCCAGGCTACGTTTTATTGGTGACATTTTGCAATCTCAAGGGTCTTTTACTCAACTTTACTTTTCAGACCTTCAGAAGGCTTATGTTTCTCTTGTTGCTTCTATAATTTTAGAGCCAGAGGATCCACCTTAATGTTTTTTATCTGGGAGCTGTCACTGATAGTTGTGTCTTAGTCCTCTCTGTATCATCCTGAGGACTGTATCTATCCCAGTGTAGGGATCTACATCCTAATCTCCAGTTCTCTTTCACAATGACTTTGTGATCAGGGTTTGCACTATATGGAACAGGCTTCTCATTACAGCTATGTGACTGGAAAATGGATCCCTCCTGCCACTGTGTTTTGGAGAATGTGACTGAAAACTAATTGGAATAAAGTTTTTGTGACAAGTCTAATAAACAGTGGCATATAATGCCCCCTGAAAGCTCAGAAATTCTTGAGTAAATTCTCAACTTCATTTGGTGCAAAATCTCCTAGAATCTTCAGCGAGGCTAAGATTTGTACTGGTCTTGGTAAAAGACTGAATATGACAGTGTCTGAAATCTATAATAAGATCTAAACCTCCTCTTATGAACCATAAAAGATTTTGCTAAGAAATTAACATTAACTATAATGTTTCGTGGTGGCAATAACACGTTTGCAACCTCTCTTACTATTTAAATACAAGTATTTTAATATATCATTTGTAGCATTTTATCAGCAGTTCTACAAAATCAATGTAGCATATCATAATTTCACTTCCAGTGCTGTTTTCCACACATATTGTAGCTATGTCAATTGATGTCAATGGGATTGGAGTGCAACCAACCAGGTAAAACACTTAGTCTCAAAATATACAAGAGTATAATTTAGCTTTCACTGCTTGAATTGCTCTGTGGTATTTTTATTTTCCCTCATTTTATTAACTCCCCAGACCTTCTGTATTGAATGCAGAAAAGAATTTACTTGCAGACTAATGAATAAGCCATGCCAAGTATAAACTTACAGAAGAGTTACTCATTTAACTGGTCCATATTCATCAGGAAACCATGGCTGTGTTCTTATTAGCAGCCAGTGGTTCATACTTTAATAAACTACTCATCAGTGTTGATCTGAAACACAACTTTCCATTCTTATTCTGTCATGCTCTGAGCAATGCTTAGAACATAATTCCAGCCTCTTGATCACGGAGTTGTTTTAATGTGCAACAGACAATCAGGATCACCAAAGCTAGAGACAATGAGGTACAATGGAACCCGACTTTGAACTCATATGGTAAAACTCTGTCTATCCTTACACATGCCAATTAGAAGTTGTTAAATACTGTAGATCACAGCTCTTATTATAATGGGTTTTCAGAATATGGGAAGTCGTTTGGGGAGGTAAGAGATGATTTTGCTAGGTGGAGATTTTTCTGTATTTTTTCAATATTAAGACAAATAGCTTAAGACAGGTAGTTAAAGAAACTTTGTCCTGTGTTGATATTAGCTTTTCTCTGTATGCTTTCACAGATGTTAAAAGAGAGCTCTACTAATAGCATCCTTTTTGCCTGGGACTCCATTCTTTTTCGTCATCTCAGACCAAAAGGGGTCCCTTAGCTGCCATAAACCTGAATGTGGCTCTTGACTTTGAAAACCACTTTTAAGGCACTGCTGTTGTAGAGAATTAAAGGCTAATAAGCTTTTTGTAGGCCAATATGTTTATCTGTGCTTTTCAGCAGCTCAGAACTCCATATGGTTTTCCTTCACAATATTTTATAGAGCTGTTTTTAAACTCCTCATCTTGAGACTAAAACCAAAGTTTAACCAAACTGTGCTAAATAGTACTCTTTTGCCAGCTGTGCCGTGGCTAAATGCTCTATAGGACTGGTATCTGTTACTTTCATTTGCACTTAGTACTTCCATGTACTAAACACGCAGAAAATGACCTCATCAAAAGAGGTCTGACATTCCCACAAGGCTTTTGAAGACTTTCAAAACACAGCCATGTGTTTTTCTGATACATATTTTGTGCCAGAAAGGGTGTAATGAGTCATCACCTCTGCAATATTTAATACCTCAATTAATGTAAAGCCTCTTTCAACCTTTTTGCTGCTAGTAAACCTGTTACACTTTTAAATATAATATTTATCTGATCAGCATTGCCAAAATATGCTACTTAGTCAGCAATGTGAGTGTGTTTCTTCTAACTGGTCACCCTAAAAACGCTTATATGGTTTTTAGTGACTGGCCATTCAAAAGTTCTATGCATAAGTTTCTTGACCGTAGCATGGAATAGCAATGACAGTAATAATTAATATACAATAATTAAATACAGTAATTCAAAATGCAAAAATTCTTAATGGGTACTGATAATGTCTTGAAATTAGTGAGAGATTTTCTCCTGACTTTAGTGAGCATTTGGTCAGGCCAAAGGAAAAAAAATGTTTGCTTCTTGCATCCGAGTCTGTTGTTATGTATCCCAAAAACATGTCACAGCAGCTGTGGCCTCCCAGCCTTAAGGGGAACACAAGATTCGTAGATGCTTGTGGTCGGAAAGAATGACAAAAGTCAGACAGACTGTAAGGGCTTACAAAGTTTTATTAGTAAATGTCACACTTGACATGGAAATTGGTATGCTAGCCCCTGACCTCCTGGGATAAGCATGCGGCAGTGGGGTTTGGATAAAGGAGTAAAGTGAATGGGAAGAGAGAAAGAGAGAGATGAATGAGAGACAGAGAAACAGAGAGACAGAGAAAGACAGAGAGAACATGAAAGAATGCAAGAAAGGGAGAGAGATGACCAGTCCTGGCTCCAGTGTCAGTCCAGCTGCCGTGTTCATGGTCCTTTGGCACTGACACACTTTTGAGTTACCTTTCTATAGATAAGTTTTCCCCAACCTGGACATAAGTCTCTTGCTTTGTTTTCAGGGGGCTTTGGTGGTCTTGATCCCACCCCCTACCCTCCTGCTCTCTGTTGTCTTTATCTCCAGGAGCTAAAACAAGGATATTTGTCCCAGAAAAGTGATACCCTACTTCCATATGGCCTCCCTCTTCAACCACATCCTCTTCTCTGTCACAGTGTGTTATTACCACTGACCCTTGTTGGAATCCAGCTTATCAATGTTTGAGACATATACATACAGCAAATCGTTGATTCTTCAAACTAAATTTGTAATCCACTTGCTTAAAACATCTGTCTGAAAACCATTTTCCTTACCCTGATGGAGGTAAAGTCTTGAGTAATCGTTTGTTTTTTTCACTATGGGCTGGTTGGTAACAAACCCCCCTATATTAAAGGACTTAACTATCAGAGCTCATTGTGCAATAAACTAGATTTTAACTGTTCAAATGCTTTTCTGCACGCACTAGGGTTTAAAAGAGAAATTGAAATAAATCATTGACCTATATTGTTCACGAAGTGCCATGACAATGTGGCTATATAATTACTGATGTGATACAATTTTGTGCATAAAAGTCTCTTTCAGTTTTTCACTGCCTGTTTAATCAGATGCTCAAAATCAAACATGACTTGAATTTTGGGATTTTGTAAGACAAATACCTGGGATAAGAGGATATATAAACATTTCAGGTAACAAAAAAGTATTGTCTACCATGCAAATCTTTTGTTCTTAAATAAATGCCTCTTCATTTCTTAGGGGGAAATCAGAATAATTTCATAGTCTGTGTAATGAACTTGAGATTTGGGGTGCATCTGGAAGTAAATAAAGTATTACAGTGGTGGTTTTACTGACCCTTCTAACAGGAACAGGAAAACCAAAAGGAAAACTAATATATATGAGAGAAATACTTGTTACCACCATTTCTATGGGACAAGCCCTTATCTGAAGGACTTGGCATTTCAGCTTTCAGATTTCATTTCTATTATTATCGAATACTTTTATACACTGAGTAATATCTATTTAAAAAAAAAAAAAAAAACATTTCCATGAGTACTGCCTTGCTTTCTGTACCATAATGATGATCAGTACAGCTTATTTTGCTTATGCTGAAACAAAATCTTCTGCAGCATTTAGCAAATTTTTGCTTTGTCTAAAGTAGATCTCCAACATTAACTAAACTAATTTTTCTGCCAGGTTTTGAAATGCTTCTGTTTGAAAAGCTTCTGAAACTGAGGAAGATGAACTGAGCTGAGGTGCTGCCTGCCTGTCAGAAAAGCACTTATTCAACCAGTTGCAGATTGATTTGATAAAACCTCCACTTTCTAGTATTCCATTATTATATAAATGTTATTATACTGCTAGTCAAACTTCAAGACCACAGCTTGGGGAACAGGTTTTGAGCATTATCTACCACTGCACTGAATTAATGAAATTCATCATGAACCTTTCTCTTAATTACTATAAGGTTTACTCTGGAATTTCATGAGATCTATAACAATCTAGGCAAGTGTAATGAACAGCTGTGACTATGGAGCTTTGTCCTTTTTCTCCACCCGTGCTGTGTGTGCCATAGCAATGTGCCTGTAGTTATGAATGCTCTGAAATCACAGCAACAATTGAAAGCTGAACAGAAACAACTTTCTGGTGCCAGGATAAGCATTATTATCAGGTAAGAAAAATGAGTTTTACCTTCTATTGAAGCCCTAACCTACACATTAACCAGATGTATGCATGCTCTGTAGACCATAGATCCATACAATATTTGTTCCTCAGATGTCAGATGCAGAAAACCCAGATATTGTCAGCTGATTGCAGCTAAAACCATGCATGACATGCTGGACACTGTGGGTAATGAATTGCCCTGGAGGGTGTTGATAGGGAAATCAGTATTTGCAGTCCCAGTATCCTAACAGCCACACTGTTCTGCTGTTCTGTATTATGCCAGTTTTCCTATATTACATGGATGGCAAGTCAATGGGAAAATCAATGCAAATTTCACTGTGTCTGTCGACAATGTGAATTTCTCCTTTTCCCCCCTCTGTTTTCTGTACACACATTCAAAATCTAGGGCAATGATAAGTTTAGTAATTGTTTGGGCTGTGTAATATTATATAGACAATTTTGAAGATATGTAAGAAAAAGTAAAGCTCTGAGGTCCATTTTCCCCCAGAAATTATCATGGCAAAGTGCTCTGGTTTTAAGTTTTGCTTTCTGTGTTACATTCAGCCACATTGGATAGCAGGTAGTTCTTTTTAAAGACAGGTCCACAGTCTTGTAAGAGTTAACTTCTCTCCATTCCATCCACTGTGCACAGAGAAACTACCTTCATTACCTGAGCTCTGAACCTCTGAACTGCTTTAGGGAAAAGAATGTACTCTATAGGTAAGGATAAAAAAAAATCATTTCTGCTCAGCCAGCTAATCAGTATTAGAAATAGATAAATACAGGCTGTTAAGATGTTCAGAGAAGCTATCAAATGGTGGAGAAAAGCCAGTGATTGTGCTAAGGAGAAAAAAAAAAAAAAAAAAAAAAAAAAAAAAAGAAATAGGTTAACATAGATGAGCAGTGATAGAGAAACTAAATATTTCCATAATCAGTTGTAGATGACCCTTTCAAAACAGCACACTCTAGCATTAGGGGTCTTGCACATGTTCCTGCAAGCTCACTTAATTAAAAAAGTAAAGTTATAATTTTGAAAGGGTTGTCAATGATTCTGCTTCCAAATCGGAATGACTAATTCCTGACAGCTTGTCCTCAGCCAAGGCACATGTGCTGGCTATGGTCAGCACATCTGTCTCTGCTTCCATGGAGGTTATGTAGGACTGTCATGAGGAGTCCAGAAAACAAGGAACATTTTTGGTCATGAAGCTGTCAAGTCATCTCTTTGTCCACCTAACTTCAAATTGTTTCTCAGCGTCTCTTTTAGGAGATGTTTCTTGAGTGCTTGACCATGAAGAAGAAGGATGAGTGCAACAGAGACCAGCAAATAGCATGAGCATGCAGGAGGTAACAAGTGACTAGAAGAGGTTAAAGAATGCAATTTGGACCAGTTGGATTTTGACAAAATGTCAAAAACAGGAAGCAGGTCATACAAAAAAGTTCTAATGCCCTATAAAAAGCCCAAACAGAGGCTTGTCTGTGTGCCCCACAACACAGAGCAGCACAACATACAGAAGGCAAGCTCCGGTGATTTATAGGAATTTACACCTGTTGGGCATTTGGCTTGACATTAGACAAAAGTTATATTCTATGACCTGGTTTTCTATTGTCCCATCAAGACACCACTAGACAGTGCTGTCTGAGTTCTGGTTTTTTGCAAATTAAAAATCTTCACTGCATGCAGAACAGATCTTTCTCAGCTGTCCTTTCCTTTCCAAGACCCACCCTTAGTTTCAGCTTGCTTTAAGGGTCAGTGTAAACAGACATTTAAACCAGTAACAGGTGTTCCCAGAGAGGCATGTTTTTGTTTCATTCCAGCAGGATGAGGTTTGTGACCGTCTGCATTTCCTTCCCTTATATGAGCAGGACCTTCCAGGCAGAAAAGTTGTACTGAGCCAGTGTCAGCCAGAAAAAGCAGAAATCACTAAGGAGATTCACAATATCACCCCCAAAGTCTTTGCAGAGAATAATGCTGAGACAGGTAATGAAAAATATTGGCCCGGTATCTGCAGCCTTCTGCATGGGCAGTGCATGCTATGCGCTCCATGGGCAAATTCATATATGAAGAGGAACAGGATAATATGCCTCTAAACCTCCTGTCTCCTGCAGTTTTGAACAGCAATTGCACTTCCATCCATTTCTTGCCTGTCTGTACTGGACCAGCACCAAGACTATAACAGGCAACTGGTATCCATGAGGTCAGCTTTCCTTTTTTTGTGCCAGAAAATCCCATAGTTTTTATTAAAAACAGGAAGGGGTGATGTTTGCATAGCTAAGATAAATGTCTTGATGTAGGTTGGATAAAATAAGGGTGAAAAAGAAGTGATTGTCATTAAACTATTGATTCTCCTGAGATTTTAACATTTCCTTGACTGTGTCATGTGAAATTCCATCTTTGATCTAAGAATAACTGTTGATCTGCAAATCTGCATGCTCCACAGGAAAAAAAAAAAAAAAAAA
>VWYO01014962.1:29356-55098 GCA_013400275.1 Rhadina sibilatrix
TTTGCTTTAGGAGTCATAGTCCTATTATTCCACCCTGAAATTGGTATGATTATTGTTACAGGAATTGGCAGATGTACAAGTAGCACGATGGGTGCTTGAAAATTGGAGGCTGCAATCTAAACTGGGAGGTAAACTGAGAACAATTCAAAGGTGATGGGTCTGGAGAAGGGTGGTGCCTCCAAACCAGATTAAGCTTTCTCTCTCACACCTATTTTCTATGGGACGGTTACCTGGGAGTGCTGTCTTGGATGAGAGCCATCACATGCTTCCACCAGATTTCTGATTCAGGGCATACTGCAGTGCACACCTGCAGTTCAGTTTAGATGCACTCAAAATTGCTGTTTTGGCTATGCTTCAGCTGTGCACTGATAGGTATCTGCCTGACCACCCAGGGAGAGATCCTGTCACCAGTGGCTTACCACAACGTTGGCACATGAACCTTACAGCCTTACCTATGGGATGTGGATCTGTTTTTTTCTCTGACACCTGTCTCAGTTTCTCTGCCCTATATCTAAGAGCAGAATACAATACTTCTTTCCTACAGCAAGAGCAAAACACCACTCCACTTATTTATTTTTTTCTCATTAGTCACATTCTTTTGCATGAATCCCTTGATTCAGTTTGGTAGTTTCAGTGTTAAAGAAGGTATTTTATTATTGCCTTAAGGGAGGGAAAACTGCCAACGAACATTAAGCATGCTATGGTCCAGTTCTTGCACAAGAAGCTATAATTTGATGCTGACTTACCAGTCAGGCCTGGCCTTACTAGTTCAGTTCTTTAGGCAAGATAGATTTGTTGGGGTTTTTCAAGTTTTCTTGTCACATGCCCAGTTAATATATTTTAAAACTGATAGATATAAATATGTATGTGTGTGCATGTATTGGTATGTGATTGTTTACATGTGTTAGGCACATACTTGCAAAGACACACCTAATGACACATATTTACTTATTTGAGACAGCTATATTATAACTGAGATACATGCTTTTACCCGTGCTGTATTGAATGAGTGTTTGTTCCACATTCCTGGATCCCTTTGGACAGATCTTGGAAATTATACACACATATAAGCAACCGCAGACAGCCGCCACATTGGGTTTTTTTCCTATGTGACCTTAAAATATTTTTGTCTTTCTTCCCCAGGCACAGAACACTATCTGAAAAAACTCTGTCTAATATGCAGCTACACAACACTAGTTATGCTTCATTAGTTAAACCCCCCTCCCACTTTTATTTTCCAGCCCTGCAGAATCAGAAGTATCAAGTTTGTCCTTCCAGAAAGAATGTTCCCAGTTTCAGAAGGGCCAAAAGAGCAGTTTTTTCCAACACATCAATGGGTTAAGTATAATTTTGTCTGTGTGTATATATACCTACAGTCATGTAACTTTATAGTCCAATTCATGACATCTGACTACACATAGTAAAGGGCATGCTGGGAATAAGATTTCTGGATTACTTTCTTGGTTTACAGCAAACTGTATTTTCACTGAGTATAAAACAAGACAGTCTTCATGTGGTCTGAATGTTTCCCAACTGTGTTAATTCTGTAAATAAAAAAACCCCCAACATTATACTCTAGACAAAACTCTCTGATCAACTTTTTCAGGTTTTACAATTTTCTGAAAGCCCTCTACAGTCAGTTTTTAAATAACTTTCAAAGATGGAGACAAAGTAAAATTTGGAACCTGTAAATGGTGTCTGAGGGAAAGTTTTCTGCAAAATATGGAGGACATCGAGGACATCGAGGACATCGAGGACATCAAGGACATCAAGCTGTCTAATATGACAGAAAGACAAACCATAGATACCTATCCAGTAAAGGATAAAGTTTGCAAAACATTGGGAACATGATAACTGTCATGGAGACAAAAGGGAAAGTGAGCTCTAAGAGAGTGAGGCTGTTCACATATTAAAATAAAAGCAAAAAAAAAAAAAAAGTCAGCCACTTTATTGAGTTACAAGATCCAGCTATTTTGAATGCATAATTTATATATTTGACTTTACCAGAATTTATAGATGTCTCAGCATTCAAAATCTACATCACAGACTCAGGTGTAGAGGGCTTGAAAATAAATACAAAAACCTACAAAGTGCAAGCCAAAGATATCTTCATATCTATTCTAAACAATTTTATATTCTACCTTTCACATTTCCAGATGAATATTATTATTTTTTCTTAGACTAATTTTCTATGGTGGCAAGAAGAAAGGGAATTAATTGCTCTACTTGTATGCAAGAAAATGCAGATAGCTATTACTCTGGTTTACATTTTAAGTCTGTTAGGAGTATTTTGAAGCTGAGTACATCTTATAAGTCACTTCACTTAATAAATATTTTACTGTTTTTTATTTTAATAAAGTAACAAAACAATGAATTATTTATATTTTTGCTTATTCATTCAGTTAGTTGTATTTTTGTTATATTCTATGTAAATATCAATCTTCATATTAGGAAGAAAACTGTACTTTGACATTTTATTTCTTCATTATCCTAGAGTTTTTTGAGCTAGGGTAACAACACATCTCCTTCTTGGTAGTCTAACTCAATCTCTACTTAGAGTTTTTTGTTGCCTTGATTCAGTCTCCCAATGCCTGTAATATGATAAATATGTGGAAACTTGAAAACCGTATCTTGTTTACATGGCTATGCAGCTGCCAAAACAGCTGCCATTTCAATTTTTGAAAGGGAAACAAGGGCCTCTTATCTGCTGGGGAGGAAAAATAGGCTGATCCTTCTATTCATTTTTAGTGTATCTCAAACACATTTAATGTTTTAGAAGATTCAACATTTGAAAATGTTTTTAACCTCTATGAATAATACTGAAATGCACATTGTAAAAATAATTTATTTTCTTATATTAAAGCATATTTATGTATCAAGGTTACAAGGAACTGAAAACTGCAGAAGGTGAGAGTGCTTCTAAAGAGGTCAACGCTCCCACTAAAAAATATAATTTCTGTTCAGCAAATATCAGACAAAAGAAAATAAAACTAGTGTTGATGGATCCTGGTTGATGGATCCTGTATGTTTCCATTAAAATTGAAGTTTAATATTTTCAAAAAATTGTTAAAGTGGAAAGAATTTTAAGCAAAGGAAAAAAATAGGAATATAAATTTTCTTTCAAAATATTTCTTTTTTAACAGCATTGTTAATGATATTGACCATAAAATGATGTAGAAGCCAAAGCACAGTAATTCATGCCACTCTAAATAAGCTCATCATCATCAAAAAAATCTTTTGAAAAAAAAGACATTTAAAATTTTCACAGAAAATGTTGAAAATGTATTTTTAGGAAATATTTTGCTTTTGTTGAATCATAATTGATTAGTAGAAAGATGTTCAGTGAGATACTCAAATCCCAGAGTTGAGCATTCTTGGCTGAGAACAAAATCAGTCACAAGTCCGTATTTCAAAAAAAGATGCAAGATCAGAATTTTAGTAGATAAGTTCCATCTTCTGCTGTAGAACTCTTTGCTGACATAGAACAGCAGTTACCTAATCTTCCATCAAATCAACTGCTAGATTCAGGATCAATATTTGCCAAAACATTTCCATGGGAGCATGACTTGAGTTACTCATGCTAATGACAGAACTCATGAGCTATAGACAACTTGTGTCTGAGGAATTAGTACAGATGGTCTCCGTGTATTTTGAAACAACACTCAGTGGCTTTCAAAACATGCCATATCCCTCCCTTCCAGATCTGTGATGAGTTAAGTTTGACCTTGCCAACTAATCTTTAAAAAGCCAGAAATAGAAAGAAAATTCCTTTCCTGAGAGTTCCCATCATGATCTACCTACATATAAAGTATACATAATTTGTATCTCTAAGGATATCATTTAGCTACCTGTCTCTGTCTAATCATGATTATAGCTCCTATAAAACCTACTGTTGACATTTAGCTTCTGTATTTCATTTCATTGCAATTTGGAGTAGAAGAAGTCTATTATTTGCACCACTTTCGGATACTTATTTTTTAATAACAACTTATTTGTTAATCTTTGAATTTGCACTCTAATCCAAGTTACAATAAAAGTTAAGAAAGAAGACAATAATTTCTAATATTCTTTGTTAAACAAATGTAATCATTTTTAAATCTGAACTATTTATCTGTACCTTACTCAAATTTTAAATCCTTTAGGGGCAAACCAAGACTTTTTCTCTAATGACCTCTCTCAATGTATTCTGTATATACTGCCAGGAATACAAAATGTAAATAATATCTTTTTCAGCTGCATGATAACATTTTTTCTGTAAAGAAGCATTTATTCCTTGAAACAAAATGTTCATGCTGTATTTAATGAAACTAACCACAAAAAAATTATATAAGGAACTGTAGACATTCTTCTGACTCTACATTTTCAAAAATAAGAGATATCTTTTAATAATATAATGTAGCATTCAGATCTATTGTCTGAGGTTTTATTTTTCAAAGTATGACCTAATCTGGTGTCCTGTCATTGTTTTGGCAGAACATGAAACAGCAAATATGTTAAATTTGAGTGGTTTCCTGCAATGTTATTCTATCAAACTGGCAATTTCCGAAAGGATTTGGAAAGGAGTTTGCAATTCCTTAGACACCAGGGAGGTCCAGCAATGTCTGCCAAGATGATCTGCAGCTCAAGCTGGTCCTAATATCTGAGCACATAAAAACATTCCTTTTACTCCAATTTATTTTTAGGCCTAATCTTAAACAGATTTGAGAAACCTTCTGAGTATCCACTGTTAGCACTTCTGAATGTAAAGGACATGATATTAGTATTTTTATACTTTGTGGCACAAGGAAAAATACACATTGCTTTCTCAGAGGGTTTTTAAACAGAACATTCTAATTGCAAAACTAAAACCATTCCATCTAAAAAGAGAAAGCAAGCAATAACCAAAGAGTAGATGTTACAAATAAGGACAGGGTGTACCCTAGGAGTCTTATCTTTGTGAGCATGTACTTAATCTATGTACTTCACACACTTTTTATTATCACCAACAAATCATGATGTTTCCAAGATGGTAGCAATGTGGAAGAAATCTATGATTCAGTTGTGGTTTGGATCCAGCTCAAATTACAACTTCTGAAAAAGATCTAATTGGAAACCTAATTCTTCAGCTAGACTTATTGGTCTCCAGCCTTAGAGCAGGGACCAATGCTATGTGGGATAAGATAAATCTGTGGACTTAGTCCTGACATGACGGATGAAGCAGAAAACCTGTAAACCTGAAATCATTTAGTTTACTCCGTCATTGCCTGTTCGGATCACCATAGCCTAGCATCAACTTACCAAAACCTCTAGGAGTTTGGATATGTCAGTTATGTAAATCTCATGAGAATTTATTGTCTGTGAATAATATTAACCTCAGAAAACTTCTCCTGCACATTTCTTGCAAGAGAGATTTGTCTACTTTTATATTTTAATGACTTGGCATTGAACATAACTCATTTTGAAGAGCTAATGAAAAAATATTTTATTTGTTAGCAAAAATAAAGAAAAGCACCAACTCTGGAAACAACCTATGGAAAGCAGATGCTCCTGAAGACTATTCAACATCTTGCTGGAGAGCACAGAAATTAAGTAATATTTTTTAGGTTTCCTTGTGTAGAAGAGGAAACTCACAGATGCAGAAGAAACCTAATGAAGCATATAAAAAACTATTATAATGGAACAAAGCAAAATTGAAGGGTACATTTTGGGTTTCGGGTTTTTTCTTTTGTTTTGGTTTTGCTTTTATTCCTCAGAAAATTATACTGGCATATTGGTACTAAGGTAGGTTTGTGCAAAAAATATTTTTCTAAATTCTGTTTCTGCAATCTAGAAATGCATACTAGTCTAAGATATTCACTATTTTAACAGAAGTGACTTAGTCTTTGCCCACATTGCAGGTACTCTCATCAAAATGACTCTTCTACTTGTACTTATAAAGTTTCTTATAAGTTCCCAATATTCAAAATATTAATTTCTTTGGAGCAAAGAAGACTAAGACAAAGCTGAAATTTGGTCCAAAGAGCACATCAGTTTGGATTAAATAAAATTGTGAGACTTTACAAGGGATATTTTGTGCTCGCTTGGTACATTTTGTATATAATAGGTAGGATAGCTGGAACACATAAGGTTTGTCACCTGAAACATATAGTCCTCACTGACTTTTTGTATGTCGACTTCAGTGACAAAATCCCGACCATCCAGTTTAATCTAAATAGGTACTTCTCTCTGTTCTTCCAAGAAAGGGTGAGATGTGACAGGGAAGGATGTCATCCTCTTGAGATGGAAGCCTTTCTCCTGAGTAGACTACAGAAAATTATGTCCACCTTTTCTCTTGAGCAAATACCAACGGACAACGAGGCACCAAAAATCCTGGTTCCAGGAGCAAACACAATAGGGATTGTCTTTGTAGTGTCTATATCTGTAGTGTATTGAGGTAGAGAGAACAACAAGGTTTTATGTAAGGCACATATTCTTATTGGAGGATGTCATGCAATGCACATGGATATGAGATGAGGTAAGAAATTCAATAACATCACCATTTTTCTGTAACAAGCCATGGAGAAGTTAGAAACAAGTGTCAAATATTATTCACAGAGATTGCTGAACATTTTAGATAATGCTAGTGGACAGAAATTAGAGCTCTAAGTATGTGTTTGAACTATTTGTTTGTTTATTTTTTCCAAATGTCAGTATTAAATTTAATTACTTTGATATTTATAGTGGCCAATACTAAGTAACTGAAAGAGCTGTAGTTGAGTCAAACCTCTCTATCAGAAATGCTTATTTCCTTATGCATCCTAGTTACGTGAAGTTTGATGTAGTTGCAGGTGAAAATGCCACGACATTATTCCAGTAGTTTGAGGCCTCTTATGCAGGAGCATCTCACAAAATGCTATTCAAAGGATGAAGATCATAACTGCTACTCAAATTTAGACAATTGAACATCATTACATTAAGGTCAACCACATGGTTAATATGTGTCATACTTAGCCTATTATTTTTGATAGCATGCCAAATAACTGAATGTGAAGGGAAGCTGGATTGTGTTGATTTCTGTGAAAGATCATCGTTGTGAAAGATGAATGGATTCCAGGGGTGTTTAATCAGGCGGTTTCATATTTTTATGAAGATTGTATATTTGAATTGTATATTTCTTTAACTCTTATTGATTTTTCTAAAAACGCTAAGAGAGAGAGTACATATGGCAAGGAAACAAAGGTTTTTCATGCATGAGATTTAGTACTGTTAGATAATAAGCACTTTCAGATCTTAAAGTCTGTAATTGTTGACAGATTTTTTTAAATTGTAGTATCACAAAAAACAACAACAACAACAACAACAACAAAAAACCCAACCCACATGTGGGAAGGGACTCCAGGAAGCCATTATTCTGCCCTTCTGCTCAAAGAAAGGACAGCTCTGAGGTCAGAACTTGTTCTGCACTTCTTAAGAACTCAGTGGTTGCAGTGAAGGGCATTTACACAATTTCCTGGACTTTTTTCAATTTTCGTGCAAAGAAGAACAGAGAGAGGAATAAATGATCAAGGGGAAGTAGTGGGAATCATTTTTTTCACCTTTGCTATATGCAGCCAGGAGCAAGGAAAACGCTGTGTGTTCGTGCCTTTCATAGCTGAGTACACGGAGCTGTAATGCAATAACAAATGATGCAGGTTCGGTGACCCTGCCCTTAATAGAGGTCTTTAAAGTGCCAACAATGTCGTCAATTGGTCTACATCCGTTGGGACAGGATCTTATAATCCATCAAGCTTTATTAATTTCCTAGGATTAAAGGAATAATTACTGTGCAGCTCTGTGCAGAACACATATCTTTGCCACTAGCTAAGACTCAGGGTTCTGTTAGCTCTTCAGACAAGCAGCTAACTTTTGAAGATATTGTTGTTCATTGTGGACACTAATTCTTCTTTCATCTGCATTTCAGAAAATAATTGAGTGTCATGTTTTTAAAAGCACATCTTTTTTTTTTTTTTTTTTTTTTTTTTTTTCACTCTAGTACTGACTGCTTACTGAACACATGGGATCTGTTAATGAGTGTTGATTCAGTTTGATCTCAGCTAGGAAATTTCATCTACTGGTTTCTTCACCCAGAAAGAAAAATAATTAGTGACACTGATGTGAATATAATGACAAATCCATATACAGTAAGAAGGGAAATTTTGGAAAATACAAAATAGAACATAATCAAATGATATACTAAGGAATGAGGAAGAACACATGATGTATGATGCCTAAGGATTCTAGGATAATACGACTGTGTGGTAACAATTGACATGAAAAAAATTTCAAAATGTTATACAGGTGTATATATATTTATTAAATGTGCATGTGTCTGTCTTTTCCTGTTTGTTACAACTTTGGTGATCCACAAGCATTCTAGTTACAACATTCAGAAGGAAAAAAATCCAGATAGAAGGTGTATACCAGAGATTAATAGGTGGCCAACAAGAGGACATTGTTGAAGCCTAACAGTACCTCAGGCAATTCTTACAGCTCCAGTCAAAGAACCTATTTAGCATGTTAGTTTCATGCTTGTGGAACTTGTATTTTGGGCATGGTCATGTCACATTACATAATTTAATTGTATATTTGACTGACAGGAAAGTTGCACTAAAGGTGGTTGTTTCTATAATGCATTATATACTTTCATATGTTTTTACCTTTTAAACAGAAAAACTGATTTTGCTGACATTTCATTTAAGTCCGGTGCATGAAAACACTCATGGCTGTAATTAACAAATAGTGCTGTGAGAAACTTACACAATTTACAAAAATGGATAATTTATCACCATACATTGTTTCATCTTCAGCGTCTACATAAAATATATTAGAATGTCTCCAATGACTTGACAATACAGACTGTGTCCCAGAGATAAAAAATTTTTGTTTGTGACTAAGAATAATTCTGTATAATGAAATTTTGAAGATATATACTTGCAAACACATTTAAGGATCTTTTCTATAAATCAGCACCTGGTGCACAATTTTAGTCAATTTTGGTATAAATGATCCTTAGAAGTGCCTGTGAAGCTCTTTCCATAACAATGAGATCTCAGGCAAGTGATTGGGTTACAACACCTTAGGAAGGTATTGACACTAACAAGTGATCATAAAAATAATTTTCCTCTAAATGCAAGTTAATGTAATACAATTCATAACGATGCCTCATAGTGACTCATGTGGCTTATGGTAAAGTTTAACTTTTAATATGTAGGCATTCAAAAGCATCCCTAATTAGCTTATCATGAGATGGTTGTTATGTGTATCCTGATTGTACAGATCTGTGCATTTTAGTGCAAGTGGAGCTGAGATCATGAATTCATCTGCTACAGGCATAAAAGAGCTATCAGATGTTATAGTTTTTCATTGTTGTTTTTGTGGTGGTTTGTTTTTGGTTTTTTGTTGTTGCTGTTTTAATGAAACATTCAGTTTTCAGTTTGGTTAAACATACTCTTACACACGTCCCACCTTACAGAAATAGAAGAAGAATTAGAAATAAAAATGGGAGGAAAGGGAAAAAAGAAGACATAAGGAAAAGACAGGTGATACATTCCTACCACTAAAGACAGCTATGAAATTATTTCCACTTCATCAGGATGTCAAACAGCAAGCTCCAAAGTTAGACACTTTAAATCATAAGAGTAGAAAATCCACACCCTATATATTTAAAACATTTGGAAGAGAATCTCTCATTAGAACTTCAGTGAAAAGTTCTTAATTTCAAAAAATTCTTGGAAAATCAGAAATAATAAGGGGCTGCAGAAAACTGTTATTTTTTCAAAATGCAAAAAAGGAAAATATTAGATATTAATAGCTAGTGTGTCAATATAGGGGAGAGTAGATACAGGATTTTACCTGTAAAATATTAAGACTACTACCAGTAATGGCAATTGTAACAGAATTATGGGGAATAAAATATTAGACTTATGCCATGCTATTTAAATTGAGAAAACAAGTTTGAGAAAGCATGAAACCAACCTTATAGAATTCTACATTGCTGCAGGGCCAAATATAATCTATCTGTAAAAGTTTCTCCTCCAAGTTTAGATTTTAAAGATACTGTAATCCCTAAGTGTTTCCACTTCTGTAGAACCACATGCCAGTTCTCGAATAAGTGGCTCAAGTCTTGTTAGTGGTCAAATGGATTTTGCCTGTCATTATGCCAGTGGATTTGCTGAACTGATCAATGCTGTCTTGCAACATGCTGAGACAAGGTTCCTCTTTGTACTTGCCCTTCCTATGTTAAAGAATACAAGGGCCCTTGACACTATGTAATTTTTAATTCATTTTTCTCATATTTGATGTTGCTGTCATCTGGACTGTTTTCTTCTGGTCTCTATTCAGGACAGTAATACCTTTCTTTTAAGAAGGAGGTTGAAAGTCACAGGTATCTCATCTGGATTTAACAGGGCAAAGTAGAACTGGAATTGTTATTTCTAACATTTTATGCAAAGTACATGAATTGTTTTGGTGCATAATGAGCTTGTTTTTCATCTTAAGGACTTCCTTTTCTTTTACTGGTATAACCTCCCAGGCAGTATTCGGAGATTTTTGCTTCCTGAAAGAAAGAATTTGCTTTCTGGTTCCTACATGTGGCACTGTTCTTTTCAATATTCCATCTTGTTCAATTTGAACATTTTCTCAAGGTTCACGAATTTATTTTAAATTCTGATCACAGACTCCTAAATTTATACAGCCTCTGTGGCCTTGCTGTCATCTGTAAAGGCCATCAATATAAATTCTATTCTGTAACTGAAGTTGTTAAGGCACAGAATTAATTAATCCAGGCTCAGGGTAGACTTTTAGATAATCCTATTTGGAATACATTGCAATATGAGATGACTATATTGATAACCATTCTTGGAAGCAAGATACACAGATTCTCCCTCTCCTGACTGACTGGACTAGGTCCAATTTGGAAACAAGCTAGCCTCACTTAGCTGTGCTTCTTTCAGTATCAGGTTGGTACATCATCAGAGGGTGGTACTGGGAGATAAATCTTCCAAGGCTGTTACCAGCCTAGGGATTGCTCAGTGAAGGTCTGTCCAATGGGTCTGAAAATAATTGGGGAATGTTGGAGTACATGATTATCTATTACAAGTCTGTGTAATCTACTGAGTGCTCATAATCACACTGCCTGTATAGAGATTTTCTTTGTGTTCTTGCCTGCCTACATAATTTGTAATGATTTTAGGGCTATCAGACCAGCCTAGACACAACCTCTATTTTTCTAGGTTTCCACAGTGACCAAAGCATCTGGGAAAACCTCAGAACTGTTGTCTGAGCTGACCATGCTCTCTATGAGTCTTGAGCATTAAAGTGTAAAGTTAATGAGAAGGGTACATCCAAGAAAATCTCATTTCTAAGCAATGTATTGAAGGTGCAATAGGTTTATTTGGGGAAGGAAGGTACAATGGAATTTGCATCTTTCTTGAAGAAAAGAGTTTTGTATCAAATCAAAGAAATAATTTCTCCAGTTTTTGGAAATAACAATACATTCCTAAAAGACCTTCCTAGTCAGAATAGAAATCCTAATCATAGGTTTTAGATGACCAGGAAATGGATCTCTCAAGTCTGTCACACAAATATGAAGTCCTGGAAAGTATAATATAGTGTTACACAGTACAGGTGCATTGCTAAGATGACGTGCTGATGGTAACTTAGAGGAGGAAGATCTATTTTTTGCAATTGAAGAAAGAATTTTGTCAGTGACAAGAAGAATGGCTTGCATGCCTCACATTCCTCAGAGCTGAAAATAATGAAGGGAGGGAGGAGAGGGAAAAACATCAAATTTCTGCTAAGGAATCAGCAGGAAACTTAATGCAGGTGCAATATTTCCCAAGACAAAGAAATTTTTTGTTTCACCTCTATCTTATTCCATGAAAATGAACTCCTTCCCTCTCTCTCTCTTTATCAGCACAAAGTAGATTAAAATGTTGATACCCTTTCCTGACAAAGATATTTTTACAGTCTCTAGGTATTCAATACCTCAAGGTATTGAAGCAGGATTAACTTCCTACAGAACATAAAATAGTTACATGAAGTTAGCTTAGTTCCCTGTAGGTTCATTTAGTTGTCCAGTTTTGTTAACTATGCTGAATTACTTTCTGCATCTACTCCTGCATGACTATAACCTTCCATACTCTCCCAAATCTATCAAAAAAGCTATTATTCATTATTTCACTGAGACAGCATATCAATCCAATCACTGAGAGGTCAACTAGAAATATACTTTAACTTCAGAATTAATCAAAACTGTGTTTAACCCCTGTATTGCTGGAATTAATATTATCTAGTTCTGAACAACAGAAAATGTAGGTTTCTTGCAGGTAAATATTTAATATTACTGTAAAAAACTTTTGTTGCTCTTACTAGGAGTTATTTGAAGAGTACTTTGAATCTAGAACCTGACTTCACTTATGTATATAAGTATCTAAAGTGGGGTTGCCAAGAGGATGAATCCAGGCCTGTCTCAGTGGTGCCAAGCAATAGGACAAGGGGGATTAAGCAGAACTGATGCACAGGAAGTTCCACCTGAACATGAGGAAGAGCTTCTTTACAGTGCAGGTGACCGAGCACTGCAACAAATTGTCCAGAGAGGTTGTAGAATCTCCCTGACTGGAGATATTCCAGAACAACCTGGGCACAGTCTTGTGCCATGTACTCTAGGATGACCCTGCTCGAGCAGGGAGATAGAAACAGGTCATCCCTTCCAACCTGATCAACCTCCTGTAATCCTGTGATTCACTGTGCCATACCTGTAGACTGCTCGGTGGAGGGGATTTTACATTGCACTAACTCCCAGACAGTGTGCAGAATTTGGAAGACTTCTCCTAGCACAACCCAGACTTCAAATATTTAACAGGATAAATGATTTTCAGAGCCTGGGGACAATTTCTAGTGTCAGTTAAGCAAGCATGGACAAGAATTTGACTACAAAACTCATACAAAGTGTGGAGAGAAGCAAGTCCTTTGGCAATGGACAGGAGCTCTCCTTGTAGACATCTTGTCAAGTCCTATAGATATTGTAGCAAGGCCTTTACTGTTTGAAAACAAATTCACAGAGTTCTTCAAATGCAAGCATGATAGAAGCCTAAATTGACTACCTGGATCTTTTCTATTTAAGGTATTAATACTAACAAATGGAGAGAATTCAGAGGTGCCTGTCTTGCTGAACAAAAATGAGATTTGCAATTCCAAAATACATAATGAATTACCAGTTTTAACAGACTTGCAAAAATAGATTCTTCCATAAAAAGAGAGTGTCTTTCAGCATGCGTATTGGTAAAATTTTATCCTCAAAATTACTCACAGATAAAAAAAAAGCCTAGAAAATTATGAAATTCCAAACTATTGACAAGTATTTATATTTTTTCTAATTTTTTTATTAGAATAAACAAAATGACAAAAACCTCCCAGGGCTGGAAGCTTACATGGGATAATAATTTCAATTTATGCTTAGTCACTTCAATCGTTATGCAGATATTATTTTTCAGAATTATTCATATACAACATTTGTTTTTTTGTGTTCACTCAAACATTTTGTGTGTGACAGAATATAGAACAGAATGCATTTTATGTGTCTCTGTTTAGGTATGTGGTTTCTTATTTTAGTAGTGTTCTCAAATTTCAAATAGACAATCAACAAGTATGATACTATTGCACATGACTGAGACCCAGGATCCAATATATAATCACAACCAAATTGTGAGACTTATATTGACTAAATAAGATATTCATCAAGCTAAAATCAGATCTGGAGCCTCATTTAAAGAAAAATACTAAATCAAAAGCATTGTTTGAAATATCAACGTGCATTAATATACCCAGTAATGTTCCTTCCACAATACATATTCATATCCTTAACTGAAGGCAGAACTCATTGTGTCATCTGTTTATGAATGCACAATTTATAGTTTCTAAACTGACATAGTGATTGATCTACATTGAACATATGTAACAAGCATAATATAGTGCATATGCAGATACAAAATCACTGAGTGTCCAGGCCAGGAGAAATACTTCATTATATAAATTCATTTGAATTTTAACACTCCTACCAGATTGTTTTAATTATTATTCTATTTTATGTAATCAAATGTTTTTGTTGGGAAATCTGTGAAATCATTAATAGAAAAAAAAATTATACAGGACAAGCAGCTTATATTTACTACATAACTCCTCCAATGATGAGAGTGATTCAGATTTTTTTTTTTCTTTTTTTTTTTTTTTACCATAAGAAGCAATCGTTGAGTAATCCAGGTCTCCATATATCACTACTAGGGGACAGAACTTTGAGTGGAATTGTTCACTTTTCTAACAACTTTTGTTCAGGTATTATACAGGTGTAATTTGAAGACCAAAGGATATATTCTGCCCTTATTTGTCACTTTATAACAGCACCTTGGCAAAATAACTGCAGTGCACCTATAAGAAGGCCCACAGAAACACCAACAGAAAATCCATGAAGTATGGATGTGTAGGATCTGCAGGAAGCATTTATGTAGGACTGAATATATGTGTAATTAGGCCTCTGAGACAGTCTAAAAGTGTGAATAACAACTGGATTTTAGTTTAGATTTTGTTTTGTTATTTTGATTCATACCCAGTCTCCTCCCTGTGAAATCAGTAGAACCATTACAGATTCACACCACTATCATGCTGTGCAAGAAGTCAGTCACCTTATTTTTTTACTTATTTTGAAAAGAACTCTGAATAATTGAGGCACTCTATAGAGAAGGAAAATTATCATGTTAAATCTGGAGCACTGCATCGTCTGTCAAACAAGCAGAAAGAACGTCTACTGGCTCACTTTAAAAATGCACCAGCAAGAGTTAAGTGAAGTGGGAATGATAGCACATAAAGCAGATCACAACAGCTGCACTCCATGTCCACTGCTGTTCCACAGAAAGAAGGAGAATTCATTTTAATTGTATTTCAGTCACTGGCTTAGATGATCTGGCGGCAGTGAAGGGACTTTGGTATAACTTTGCTTCTTGGCTGGGGTCCATTTTGCCTCAACATTAAAATAATGGAATGCAGTCATAATACCAGAAACACCCTGGAAGAGGCTTATGGTCTGTCCAGGAGACTAGAGGATTCTATATGTCTGATTTCAGCTGGAAATGCTATAGCAACATATGGAAGTCTTGAAGTGTAAGTGAGAAAAGAAAAGTGTGATTAAACTGTATGGAAAGCCTTCCTTCCTGACAGCTCTGCAAAGCTGCAAGGGACGGCCAAGTATTTCCCATGGAATAGTGAGTGCACATATTAAGGAGGTAGGGTGTGTTAAATAGTTAAGAAATAATGACCTTGTTTCAGGGAGCCATAGAAAGCCATGATGTGTAAGGAAATTGTGAACTTTAATAAAATTTGATGGCAGATTAACACAAACATTTGAAGAGTAAATGTTGTAACTTCACCATAGGCAAAATACCAATCCAGGGCCTGTTTCTATAGTGGAACAAATTTCTGTCAGTATAATTTAAAAAGTCATGTCCAACTAATTTTTTGAAGTCTAATGCTTTCTTTGTTCTGGTTTCACATTTTCCATACTTTTCCTGCTCTAAAGATTAACAAATACACAATGTGTCTTATGCTAGTGGGGTCTCCAGAATTTCTTTTCCTCTTCTCACTGTAGGGAAATTTTGGATTTATCTCTTTCTATCACTTTCAGCTTTAGCTATGACTCTACCTCAGTGATTTTGTAAAGAACTTCACTGAGGGCCTATAGCAAATGCCAGTGACTCAGATGTTAGTGCTGCATTTCTTATCAGCAATTTTTCTGAGGAAAAACTGTGTTTCCAGAAAAAAAACTGGGCTTGGACAATAACTTTTCTCTTGTTATGGGAAACTCCACTCCCCAGTTTTCTCTTTCAGCTTCCTTTTATAAACCAGATTTTGACCCGTGGTAACATCACAAAACCTAAGCAAATCCTTATGAAATGCTACAGGTGTGATCATATGCCAGAATAAAAATTATCTGGTCAAGTTTGAGAAAAATGAAGTAAAGCATTTCTGTTGATGTGAAGTTAGGGTTTAGGGTGTGTTGTTTTTTGTTTTGTTTTGGTTGGTTTGTTTGTTTTTATTCCTGTTTTGTCTCTTTTCACTTGCTAAAACTTTAAAATAGTTTTACCTGAAATCTTCAAATCAGTTTAATTTTGTTGGACAAAAATAGTGGAGTCAAAAGGTTTGTGCCAGGGGGCTGGCCTGAAGGAAAAGTCAGCTGGACTGGGAGCCAGAAACTGGGAGCCACATGAGTGTCCTGGGAATAAAAGAAAAAAGAAAAAAGCTCATGTTCCACCAGTTTTGGAAGCTCTACAAGAGAGCAGAGCAAGAAACTACTCTTAATGTAGTTTTTTATTGTACAAGGAGGACCTCTTTTTGGAAGTATTATCATGGGACTATTCACATATATATTTCAAAGATTCTGCATAAAATGAACACTGAGCAAATGGATATTAGCACATCTGAGAGTCAAACAGAAAGGAAAAAAAAAATATAAAGCACTTTTTAGACACCTTACCACCCCTCGCAAATTCTCTTTCTCCTGCATATTTCATTTGAGTACATGTGAAATTTCACAGCTGAACTTTGCTGAAGTATAGTAGTGGAAGAGAGTTGAACTACTTTGGAACTTTAATCTCTAAAGCAGTATCCACTGCTCATCACTGTTGCTTCTAAGATGAAATTATATTTTTCAGAGTAATTCTTGTGATCTATGATATGTTTTATGATATTGGCTGAAATTGTTTGTGTTCAGGCCCTACTCTGGTGAATGTGAAACCAGGAAGCTAAGACTGATGATTGCTTCTGCTTTTCACCCTTCTTAGATATGGAAAGTCTCTTTTTTTCACATCAAGTAGCATACTAGGATTCCCTTAGCTATAGATTTTGCCTCTGGGCCTTATCAGGAATTAGATGTGTCCCATAGAGCAGGCTTTGGTCCATACACTGTAATCGGCTGAACACCCTCTGAACAAATATCCTTTCTTTATGCACAGTACTCTTCATTCCAGATTTTGGAAACCAGTCACCAAGCAAGGAAGGAATTTCTTTTTATTTCCTGTACTGTACATGTGGGTGGGTATATTAAAAGAGATAACCCAACATTGGTCCTCCATGTTATCCTTCCTCTGTGCCTGAAGGAAGTTGTCACAGTTTAATGGCCTTCTCCAATGTAAAAAAAATCTAAATAAAATTTGGTTTTCACCAGTTTTGTATTTAAGCTTTTTAGTGTTTGATTTCCTAAAGAGCAGCTAATGATAAAAAGTTCCTACCTGAAAAGCTTTGTAAATCAACTAAATTGCCTTATACTATAATTTGCATAACTTTTGGACAAGATTGTCACTGTATTCCAGGTAGTCTATATGTCCTGTTAGGGGTCAAACATTTATTTCAATCAAATAAATCTCTGTTTTCCCCCACTAAGAAGTGTTATATGTCTGTACCAAGTTTGAGATTAAAAGATCAGGGACTATGAAAACAATTCAACACTTGTTCTACCATATCCCGTCTTGAAAAAGAAGAGCTCTGTGAAAGAAAAACAACAAATTCATAGGGGATTTTTTTAGTTTTTTGGGGGTTTTTTGATATAGGATGCAGTGATCTGATACAGGTAATTTGCACTCCTTTTGCCCTATTCAAATGTTAAGCTATCTAATGCAAATATTATTTTCCAGTAACTGAAATCATTCATTTACCCACACCTCTAGAAAAACCTGAATGCAAATCTCTTTCACATACTGAAGTAGCTTTCACTAGCTCATTTTCATGAAACACTAACGGCTTTGTACTTGTGACTGTTGTTTTCTCCCTAAGATTATGAAACTTTTTAAGGGTTGCATAAAAGCAAAGAGTACTTAGTGGTTTATTATTTCATTTCTACATTTTTTTCTATCATATTTATATTAACCATCTGTGTTATAAGTTTTAGAGTTGAATTTTTCATTTCAAGTTGAATAGCATTTACAAATACTTTTAATATATGTATTTTGGATATTATATGCTATATTGTTATTTAGGAGCAGGAGATGGCTTTTTTACCTGTAAAGCTATCTTCTACCTTAGACTCACTATGTAATTTATCCCAAGTCTTCTCTGCATCTCTTTCATGTTTCATAAACATGAAAGAGATGCAGAGAAGACTTGGGATAAATTGTTGTTTATTTTACTGCTGACTTTTAAAGAGATTTAGTATAAAATATATGCCTTTCACTCTTTGCTTTTCTTTTTAAAATTTAGCTATGATTTAAAGCCTTAATGCAAACAGTAGTAGCTCTGCTGTATGATAGAGAAACCAGGGAACAAGAACCACTTCACAAACACAAGGTAAACAAGCCGTCCTTAAACTGCCTCCTATTGATCACACAGAGCAGCCTCAAATTGATTGAAGGGATTGAGCCAAAATAGGAAGTTCTTGTGGTGAGACGGCTGATAGGGTCAGGCTGGAAAACCTCTCAACTCCTTCCTGTGGTCACCCAAATTCCAGGGCCTTGCCGAACCGGAGGACACTCTGAATAAAGGATTTCTTAGAATTTGCTCTGCCGTAGTCAGGGGCTCTGCAAATGGCATGTGACTCAGCACTGGATGATTTCAGTTCCTTGAGCAAACTAAGATAAAGTAGAAAAATGTTTCCCTGCTTACCCTGGAAAGATTCCCATGAATAAGAGGTACCAGAGTCAAGGGACGTTTTCTCTGTAGCTTTGCAGACATTTTGGTAGTATATGGCATCTTTCACTTCAACTGACTTCGGCATAAGAAACAGGAACTCTACTGACACCTGTTACTTAACAACACATTCTTAACAACAAGGATATGTGAACACTGTGAGTTTGGTAGCTACAATCACATTCACCATGAAAAGTCTTCTGCAAAAAGGGTGCAAGTTGTAACTTGCAAATTATCAGATGCTGCCTCAAAGCTCTGCACACCCTCGAGTTTTCCATTCCTGGTAGCAGGCAGAGGGGAAAAGAGGATGATCCTCACTTTCCTTGCAGATGTAGACTCCAAATGAAGAAATATGTGCTGCTGTATTGACAAGGTTTTGCTGGAAAACTGATTTTCTTTAGAGGACCTGAAACATAAGGCATTCATCCCTGCACCTTGGTGTAGAGCAGGAATTAGGCTCTGCTCTAAACAAATGTGCTGAGCAGATAAAGGTAACATTATCATTGCTATGCAGAAGATCTGTGAATATACTTCCCTGTAGTCAGTCTGCAGAACTGGAACAAAGCTGGCCGCAGGCCTCCCAAGTCAGGAATGTCTGTGTTTCAGTTCTGTTTCACTGCTCAATCTCACACCTATCTTAGTGGATCCCAGGTATAGGGACCTCTCTGTAAACGTTTTCCTTCATAGATCTAGAACAATGATATATCTTCCCCTTTCTCCAGTTTCTTACTGACCTACCTTTCATGATCCTATACCAATTGTGTACAGGGGATTGGCTGTAGTCTATTTTTGCTCCTCTGGAGGAAAGAAACTGTTTGATTGTTTGTCTGTTTAGGGTTTCTTGGTTTGGATTTTCGGTTTGATCTCCTTCTCTTGCAGCATCAAAGAAACTCCAGTTGTACAGAACGATGGCAAAGTCCGAAGGATAGACTTTTGCCTACGGTATTTTGTTTTCACTCATGTTTGCTCAGTGTGTAAAACAGAACATAAATACTTAAATCTAACACCTAGTGTGACAAAATAGGATGCAGATATATTTAAATATTTTAGGCATCTAGCTCTGATGAGGAAGAGATTAACTTTTTTTTTTTTTTTTTGAAGCCAGATGCTCACCTGAGGTCTGATAAAAGTCAGTGGAGCATATTCAAAAATCCTTCAGAGGTGATCTAGGTGACTTAAAACAACAGTTTCCACTAATCACAGCAGCTTTACTGGTAAATAAAAGAATGTCAAGGTGCTGGCTTTCTGCCAAGAGCTAAACTCCTTTAGGCAGACATATATTGAAAAAAATATAGCTGGAGAAGTCTAGCAGAGAGCCAGAGAGAGAGAGAGTTATTAAATACTGCAAAATAAGTTTCAATGATTGACCTTCTCCCTGACCCTCTTTCATTTAGCAATGTAGATACACTCAGTGGGTTCAAAGTTTGTGTTCCCAGGGTTCATTTCATGGCTCTGAGAGACAGGGTTTTGCCCCTTTCATACACATGTTCATAGAAATAAAGAAAGTCAATCGCCTGAAAATCCCAATTTAGAAGCTGTGAATTACCTCTTGTAGAATCTTTATTTTTGATTGGTGTAAATTCCATGAGCTCTTAAAATTACCTTCTACAGTTTCAGATATGCCCTATTACTTGTTCCTGCTAACAGAAGAAGGTATCTTACATTTGAAGAGATAACCAGTCTAGATCCTGCTTCTAGGAGCTTCACTCTCTGCTGATCATGGTTCTTAGTTTAGTGGTTTCAGTTCTGTCCTTGAATCTTGTAGGCATCACTATGTTCAACCTCCCAATTTGTGAATCCCTGTTTGTTTCTGGCCTTAAATACATAAATGGACATTTAAATATGAGCTATTTATTTTTTTTTTCAGTTATTTTTTCTTCATTTGTGACAGCTTCCCAAGGTTTGAACCTTTAAAAATCTTGACTCTCTCATGAACCGGCTTTCAACTGCTTTAGTCTACTTGTAAATATTGTGGCCACCATTTTTTTTTTTGTCAGTGTAAGCCAATAAATGTGTGAAATATGCAAAATCAGATTGTTCACAGGGGAAAAGATGTCTGGTTTTTGACAATGCTGATTGATTTCTTTCCAGACTCAGTATTGTTATAATTATTTGTTACCAGATACAGTATTTAAAGAAAATTTTATGAGTATAGTTTTTGGCCCAAATCCTTGTTCTAAGGCCCTTGCAATACAGAAAGGATGTAATAAGATTTTATAATGCAGCCTTTGAAGGTATTTTCCAAAGTCAGTTCAGCCTTTATAGGGGAAACTGTATTCAGAAGGAATGTCAACCAGCTCTGAGCTAGTTCAATCTGAACAATTTAATTTTGAAATGGAGCCTCCTGGGCTACTGTTTTTTCCACGTTATTGATCTTATGAGTTACTAATCTTCCATCTGGAAACGGAGAGAATCCAGGAGAGGCAAGTGGAAGAGTTCCAGAGAAGGTCTGTGAAAACATTGCTTGGAGGATGTTAGGAACTACAGGAACTTGGTGTGATTGCCATCACATAGCAAGTGCAGTGGCTTTATCACTAAGGAATCAAAAATTATAAGATCTCTAATTTTCTTTATGAGTGCATCCCCTGAAGGATGATAAGAGGCAATTTGCCCGGAGGGAAATGAGTGGCTGTGCTTGCTCAGCCTCCTCTTCCTGCAATAACTTTTGAAAAGGGTGCGGTCTGTAGGAAAGCTGAATTGGTGCTGATGAAGCAAATGAACTGAGTGAAAAATATCCACCCCAACTACAAAGTGAGAATCACTTACAGCAGAGTTTGCCCTCTCCATAATCTACCTATTGCATAAGTGATTCATCCTGAACCACAGTGCAGTCATTCAGAGGGAATACCAAGGTCTCACTTCCAAATTATTACTCAGGATTGAGTAGGAGGAAGTCCCTGTTTAATAGTGTGATGGATTCTAGAACCCCATCTCAGAACTCCTGGGCAGGATGGAAACACTTTCTCTTGGACCTAAGTTGAGTCTGAAATGTTTAATGAATTGAGTCATATCATGAAGTGAAATAAGTGAGGATGAGAAACAGATCATTTGGATGAGGTCCAAAGTACAGCATGCCTAAATCTGGGCTTCCCCATCACCCCTCAGAGGGTGATAGAATTTGCCCTCAGCCAAGTTATTTTTTTAAGCATCTTTAAAAAGCCAAGCTTGCAACAAGTGTAATTAGTGGGGATTGGCTGCAGTCTATTTTTGCTCTTCTGAAGGAAAGAAACTTTTTGTTTGTTTGTTTGGGGTTTCTTGGTTTGGTGTTTCTGTTTGATTTCCTTCTTTTGCAGCATAAAAGAAACTCCAGTTGTACTGAATGATAGTAAAGTCTGAAGGACAGTCATGATTTGACACCAATATTCCACTTGACTGCTGCTGAAACAACAGAATCCAATATTTGTACTTCTAGAAAAGTTATATAATAACATATATCGTTAGATGTTTATCTTGAGTTAGGTTGTCTTACTGGGCTGCATGAGCCTCATGCATTGCTAGAATCAGAGGACTGATTATATGAATCACAGAGAAAATCTAAACACCCCTCCCTCCAAAGAAACAAACACAAGTGTCTTTTAATGGTAGTGAACTGTCTGGAAAATGAGATATGAGTAGAATTAATTGTGTTGACTGAATGGGAATAATCATTACAGAAAAAAAGTCCCAGTCAGAGGACTCTCATGAGCTAAGAAACTGCATACAGACAAGTCATTGAGGAGATTCCAGTATAGCCTGGATGAAAAACATTCTGGTTTTGGTAAAACTTTGGAGCTTTCTATATGTAAAGCAGAATTCTTTAGATTTCACATCTGTAATCCACAAAGGAAACCACATTTAGCTCATGGAATCATCACAGAATGGTGTATATTGTAATGGACTTTAAAGATCATGTAGTTCTAAACTCCCTGCCATAAGTGGCCACCTTCCACTAGGCCAGGTCACTCAGGGTCTCATCCAACCTGACCTTGAACACTTTCGAGTGCAGGGCATCCACAGCTTCTCTGGGCAATTTGTTGCAATGCCTCATCACCTTCACAGAAAATAATTTCTTCCTTGTATCTAATCTAAACCCACTCTCTTTCAGTTTGGATCCATTCCCCCATGTCTTGTCGTTACATGCCTGTAAATGTTCTCTCTCCATCTTTTCTGTAGGCTGCCTTCAGGTACTGGGAGGCTACAATAATGTCACCCCAGAACTGCCTCTTTTCCAAACTAAACAATCCCAATTCTGTGAGCCTTTTCTCATAGGAGAGGTGGTCCATACTCTCTTCAACAGTTCCATGCCCTTCTTGTGCTGAAACCCCAGAGCTGGATGCAGCCCTGCAGCGGGGGTCTCACCAGGGCAGAGCAGAGGGGCAGAATCCCCTCCCTGGCCCTGCTGCCCACGCTGCTCTGGATGCAGCCCAGGACACGTTTGGCTCTCTGGGCTGGGAGTGCCCATGGCTGGGTCATGTCCAGCCTCTCACCCACCAGCAGCCCCAAGTCAGTCTTGGAAGAACTATTCATTCCCAGCTTGTATCGATAGTGGGGATTGCCCCAACTCAAGTGGAGAACCTTGCACTTGGTCTTGTTAAACCTTCTGACATTCCCAACCTTTCCAAGCTTTTCCAGGTCCCTCTGGATAGCATCCCATCCTTCAGGTGTGTCATCTGCACCACTAAGCTTGGTGTCACCTGCAAATTTTCTGTGGGTGCCCTCAATCCCTTTGTATATGTCATTACTGAATATATGAAATAGAAGTGATTTCTGAAGGACACCACCATCTAATTTCCTGAAGGGACATATAAGTCCAACTTTGGAGTCCATGCTCAAGAAACTTCTCTTTCATACTTTATGTCTTTGTGTCTTTATGTATTTGTGTCTTTAATACATTTATGCCTGCTTTCCTGCACTTCTGCAATAGCTGCTGCCTTGGAAGGTGTGAGCAGAAGAATTTCTATACTTATGACCATGAGGCATCCTCGGATTAATCCTCAAACTATTTTTTTTTTTTTTTTTTTTTTTTTTTTTTTTTTTTTTTTTTTATTCTTTTTATTCTGTGAAGTTAGAAGACTGAATCANTTTTGTTTTTTTTTTATCTTAAGCCCTTGAGGGCTCAGTATAATAGGCTTCGCATCAACAAATAAATCTCATGATATCTGAACAAAAATCTCCTCTGTGTTTAACTTTACCCTGAACATGTTAGCTGTAGTGCTAACATTCTCACAGCATTGGGCAGAAGAGTAGCATACGTGTTCTTCTCTTTTTTCTTAATTTTTCAGTGCGGGAAAAAAAAAAAAAAAATCCCTGTTTTTCTCTATCAGGTTGGAAACATCTACTTGTAGTTGGACGTCCAGGCTTGTGAGAGACTTGTAGCTGCCCAGTCATCCTTCCAAGCACAGCTGGCCATCCACTTTCTTTATACACTGACTTTCTCCATTCTCCATTTCTCCATCCTGACCTTCTACAAATAATCACATCAAGCACATCTTCTTGTCAGTAAATGGCAGAGAAAAAGAAAGGTGCAGATAAACAGTTTATTAGCCTTCTTTGTGATGGTGTCTTACATGCTTATGTATAGAGAAGCCTTTTTGTCTTGTCAGAGTGCAAGCCTCTTTCAGGTTCCCCAATCCTTTTTGTGATATCACAGTGCCTTCCCCAAAGGAACTGTTTTTCTCCCTTCCTTCTCAGTAAATTTGTTGTAGGAGATGGATTAAAAGCTAACATAAATCAAAACTATGAAGAATGTTTCTCTAAGTTCTTCCTAGACTCTAAAGGAAAAAAAACTAAAAAAAAACACACACAAAAAACCCAAAACCAACAACAACAACAACAAAAACCACACCCTACCAGTCTCCTTTGCAGGTGGGGGAAGTGGAAAGGGGCAGGGGGCAGAGAAGGATTATGCTGCAAGTTCTCTCTGAGTATTTTCCTTAGGTCTCACTGTAAATATCTTTTACAAAGAACAATTAATGAACTAAAGTAAAGTAGGATTGGGACAATGCCCCAGTGCTATGGTATTTCCTTATTTATATCTTTTTTGACTGAAATTTGCAATAAATGTGTCTTATTTTTTGTTTGCTTTTCTTTTTGTTATAGTAAATGTTCAGCATTTTGTGTCATGATGGGAATTTTAATGAATGCAAAACAAAAGCATTAGTGAGGGGTAATGCTCAGGATATGAATCAGGTAGGTACATGTATTCATTAGCACTGATTAATAACACTCTTTCATGCTATTATACATCGTAATGCGGGTCAATCAGACGCACCACAAAAAGGCTTATAAAAGAGTTACTGACACTTTTCATGTTCACTTCCAACTCTGGATTGATCCAAAGTTTGTTCACAAAAATTCTGGTGTAGTCTTAGCCCAGAACACCAGAGCTTCCACTTTCTTTTTGAGAAGTACAGCCCTCTTGAGGGGTTTAGAAATGTAAGTGCCCAGAAGAAATGGGTACTGAAAAGAGTCTGCTCCGAACAACAACCCTTGCACATGTCACAAGTGAAGGAATGTTTGTGCCTACCCATGGGGAATTAACTACTTCCCTTTGCAGCCTAGCCACTTCAAAGATAAAGTAGCAGCTTTTTTTTTTTTTTTTTTTTTTTCCTTCTGTTTATTTTTTTATCTCCTTCAGGACACTAAGATAAGCAACAGGTACGCAGTGCTGATCAATGCAGCTTATTTTATAATAGACACTGGAAATCAGAGAAATTCCAACAGAGCAGTGGGGAAAGTCCCACTTTTGGTGTAAAACATAATATTGCTGAAGTCTCATCAGTAATCACAGTCAGCAGAAGCAGCACAATCTCGAACACAGAGACATTTGTCAGAGGCATAGGAAGACATAATCTTACCTGCTGCAATCCTTCTGCTTTCAGTCAGATCATGCATTAGGTGAGTTTGACAGTTATGCCTTTAAAACAACTTCCTTTTGCTGTTGCCTGCATAAAACAGCACTAATATTCCCTTTTTTTTTTTCTGAATTGCCAATTTCTTCAGTGAAAATTTGATAATATGTTTTCATTTCAACAGCAGTTTTTTTCCTTAAGAAAATAAGCAAGCACTCAATAAAAAAAAAAAAAAAAAAAAAAAAAAAA